>CM021107.1:231176244-231331865 GCA_007115665.2 Sequoiadendron giganteum | reverse complement strand
TATGACTCGGACTTGGGACTCGGGACGGACTCGGGAAAAGACTCGGCTAGGACTCGGCAAAAAAAAAACCGTAAATTTACAAAAAAACAAGAACAAATTAATGCATTTAGAGAACATAAGAGCCTAATTTGATTATCAAACACTCATAATTCAAAGATTACACATCATATGATCATCAAACACTCAATAATTGAAATTTAATCATTCATAATCATCAAATACTCATAGTTTCAATGTATAACAGCATCATAAGTTTATAAATGTTTACATATAATCATGTCAAAAAGAGGAAAACATTAACAACCACATGTAATCTACATCTTCCTCTTTCCCCTCCCAATGGTACTCAATTTTGGAGGCCTAGAACTAGAATGTGCCCGTGCTATAGCTTCCAAACGAGGACTAGGAGATCGAGCAGGGGAAACATGATATTCAAATGTGTCTTCGTCATCCTCCATGGCATCCAATCTTGCTACTTCTTCTTCTGCTGCTGCTGCTCTCTCTAATTCAGCAAGATCCTCATCAGTAAGGAAGACATTAGCCTCATCATTTTGTTCATCAATAGTCCATTCACCATATGGATCAATGTCATCCAAGTCGATGGACTTATGTGAAACACCCTCCACCTTTCTAGTTCGAAGGCAAAGGTTGTACCGAACAAAAACTAAATCATTTAGGCGCTGCTAAGTCAACCTGTTTCTCTTCTTTGTGTGAATGTTCTCAAATAAACTCCAATTGTGTTCACACCCAGAAGCACTGCATGGCTGCGACAAGACACGTATGACTAGCTTTTGAAGATTTGGTGTGCTAGCACCATAGTTCTCCCACCATAGATCTACAAAAACATGTTTAAAAAATATAAGTATTAAGAAAGAAGAATGAAGTAAAAAATCGATTTGTAAGAATCAAGTTTCTAATTTCATTTTTTACCTGGTTGTTGTTTTCCTCTCCTTTCAATTGCTTGTTCGGAGGAAAAGAGTCTCCCCTCTGCACCCTTGTAGACCTTGAATAGATAAAAGAAAAAGTAAATCAAATATAGAAAATTCATAGATAGTCAAGGCTCAACATTGCAAATTCATAAATAAGATGTAACAAATCTCACCTCCAACTCATCAAGCACCTTATCTCTTAGCTCACTATCAGGCACCATCCTATCAATGCAAGTGACAACACCTTCCATGACCTCCTCATCTGCCTTAAATGAGTCCAAGAAGTAGGCAAAGGCATGAATCGGCTGATGGAGTTGGTTTGTCCATCTCTGATCAATTATGCGCCATATGATTTCATATTTCTTTTTGTTACCGCCATAGTAACGTAATATGGCCTCTTTGGCCTATCCATGGCCTCATAGATGAATCCCATTGGCATGCCATCTCCATCCACCATATGAAGAACCCTCACCAAAGGTTCTGTCACCTAAAAAAATGAAAACAAATGTTAAATTATAATAAAATTAACCCCTCAAAAAATAAAAAACAGCAAATAGATTATCATGTATAATTGTTTTTGTGTGATTGCTACTTACCCCCATCAACTGCTCTCCATTTTCGATGAATGTCTCATCAAAAACTATGGTAACAATCCTCTCCCCTTCAGCTCTATTGGAAAATGAGGACTCCTTCCAAGCATCAGACACAAACATTTGCTTGAGATGACCAATGGCACCAAGAATGCTTTGCAATGTGAGGAAGTGGCTAGCAAATCGTGTCACTCCAGGTCACACAGGTATTTGGATTTCCTCTTGAATTGGAACATCTAACAACTCTTTAATGTTCAGTTCTTCCTCTCCAATTTTCGTCTCTGAGATGTTGACCTATAGAGGAGGAGGAATTGGGATTTGTGGAAGAGGAGAAGGAGGAGGTGAAGGAATTGGTGTTTGGATTGGAGGAGTAGGCGGTACCTGAGCCACCTCTTGAGTTGTTGATGCTCTTGTTCTTAGTCTTCCTTGCAACAATTTTTCAACCTCTTCATCCTCTTCCTCCACAATGACTTGCACACTAAGAACCTCTTCTCTTCTCTTGGTCTTTTTTGGTGCTGCAATAGATGAAGATTCCCCTCGTGTTTCAATTTGTGTTGGGGCCTTGGGAGGTTTCTACTACCATGGATGAGGATCATCCATCAAAGATGAATACCTCATCCCCCTTTTGGTTCTTTCAATCACCACCTTAGTTCTAGCTTGTATGGAAGTACCTTTTAGTTCATGTAGAGTTTTGGGAACTTTCTCTATGCTATAACCCTTGACAAGAGATATTGCCATCATACAATAGTCTTTGATTCTTACCTCATGCTCATCCAAGTAGTTAGCTCAAAAGTCTTCAATTACAGGCATATTTACAAAAGATGACCCAATCAGGGGTCTAATCTTTCCAATGGGATCAAATCTGTCCCTCACTTCATATGGATGCGTTGTCAAATGAGCTATCTCGTGCTCTACTATCTTTGCATTCTATACATTAGAGCATGAATAATCTTGCACCTTGATGGGGAAGGAGATCCCAACCTTGTGCTTGCTGGTGATTAGCTTCTGTATCTCCACAACCTATTTGCAAATCTCTAGTAGAATGATCTTATCACTAGGATACTTGGGGAGTCTATAGGGTGCTTTGTGAAAATCACCCAATTTGATGTAGGAAAAGTTTTTAAATTGGATGAACCATTTTCCTAGGCCTGCTATAATGCAACTGCCTCCAAAGATAACCTCTTTGCATAGTCATTCTCTTGACACCTTATGATGGCATATACAAATACATTATTCACCCTATTGTAATGCTTCCAGCTTTCCTTCAACTCCAATTGGGAGTAATGATCATAAACCTTTGTCTCACCAAACGGCAGGGTGCCTACTTAATTCAAACCAAGAAAGTTGGCTTTAGCGTGGAAAGCCAACAAGTAGTATGATGTCATATGGAATCTAGGGGATTCCAATACCTCTGATAGTTGTTCATGTAATGTATCATTGATGAGAGTGGCCTAGCCTATTCTCTTCCCATTACAGATTTGAATAATGAAGTAGCACATCTAGAGATAAAAATTCTTAACATTAGGTAGACCAAAGATCCTGTCAAGAAGGGTGATGGAATCTTTAGGGTCCTCTTGGAACTTATTCTTGTGAATGACTCTAGCCATCTTCATGGCTAACTTTCTTCTTTGCATGAACAAACTGCCATTTATGAAGTTGGTAGCTTATGTAGGCTCAATTTCATTATATTTTATTGCCTCCATGTTTATCTTGTCATATTGGGTATAGGTACGGAGCCCAAATACGCTCTTAATAACTTCTAAATTGATGTCCAACATGGTTTGGCCCATAGTTGGAAAACTTGGGCTTGACAGCCAAAAATATGACTCGGATTCGGGACTTGGCATAGACTCGGGAAAAAACTTGACTAGGACTCAGCAAAAAAAACCCGTAGTTTTACAAAAAAGAAGAAGAAATTAATGCATTTAGAGAACATAAAAGCCTAATTTGATTATCGAACACTCATAATTCAAAGATTACATGTCATATGATCATCAAATACTCAATAATTGAAATTTTATCATTCATAGTCATACAAATACTCTTAGATTCAATGTATAACAACATCATAAGTTTATAAATGTGTACATATAATCATGTCAAAAAGAGGAAAACATTAACACCAACATATAATCTACATCATCCTCTTTCCCCTCCCAATGATTCTCGATTTTGAAGGCCTAGAACTAGAAGGTGCTCGTGCTATAGTATCCAAATGAGGACTAGGAGATTGAGCAGTGGTTCCTTTATATTCAAATGTGTCTTTGTCCTCCTCCATGGCATCCAATCTTGCCGCTTCTTCTTCTTCTGCTGCTGCTCTCTCTAATGCAACAAGATCCTCATTAGTAAGGAAGACATCAGCCTCATCATTTTGTTCATCAACAGTCCATTCACCATATGGATCAATGTCATCCAAGTCGGTGGACTCATGTGAAACACCCTCCACCTTTCTAGTTTGAAGGCAAAGGTTGTACCGAACAAAAACTATATCATTTAGGCATTGTTGGGTCAACCTGTTTCTCTTCTTTGTGTGAATGTTCTCAAATAAACTCCAATTACATTCACACCCAGAAGTGCTACATGGCTGTGACAAGACACTTTTGGCCAACTTTGAAGATTTGGTGTGCTAGCACCATAGTTCTCCCACCATAGATCTACAAAAAAATGTTTAAAAAATACAATATTAAGAAATAAGAATAAAGTAAAAAATGTATATGTAAGAATCAAGTTTCTAATTTCATTTTTTACCTGGTTGTTGTTTTCCTCTCCTTTCAATTGCTTGTTGGGAGGAAAAGAGTTTTCCCTCTACACCCTTGTAGACCTTGAATAGATAAAAGAAAAAGAAAATCAAATATAGAAAATCCATAGATAGTCAAGATTCAACATTGCAAATTCATAAATAAGATGTAACAAATCTCATCTCCAACTCATCAAGCACCTTATCTCTCCGCTCATGATCAGGCACCATCCTATCAATGCATGTGACAAGACCTGCCATGACCTCCTTAGCCACCTTAAATGTGTCTGAGACGTAGAACTTCGGATTCAAGAATTAGGCAAAGGCATGAATCGGCTAGTGGAGTTGGTTTGTCCATCTCCGATCAATGATGCGCCAAATGATTTCATATTTCCTTTTGTTGCCGCCATAGTAACGTGACAGGGCCTCTTTGGCCCTATCCATGGCCTCATAGATGAAACCCATTGGCGGGCCCTCTCCATCCACCATACGAAGAACCCTCACCAAATGTTCTATCACCTAAAAAAATGAAAACAAATGTTAAATTCTAACAAAATTAACCCTTCGAAAAAAAAGAAAGCAAATAGATTATCATTTATAATTTTTTTTTTGTGTTTTGTTACTTAGCCTGATCAACTCCTCTCCATTTTTGATGAATGTCTCATCAAAATCTATGGCAACAATCCTCTCCCCTTCAGATGTAGTGGAAAATGAGGACTCCCTGCAAGAATGCTTTGCAATGTGAGGAAGTGGCTAGCAAATCGTGTCATTCTAGGTCACACAAGGTGCTTGCCATTTGTGAATTTCCTCATCAAAGAAAGCACCCAAGTATGGTTGTAGATAAATTTTGTAACACTTCTTCAACCACACTTTTGACCCATGAAATTTTCCCAATGTCCTCTAGCAACCAGTCCAAACAATGTGCAGCAGAGGGAGACCATCCAATTGTGGGATACCTCTAAATAAGTAGTCCACCTGCAGCTACATATGCAGTTGCGTTGTCTGTGATAATTTGGACAACATTATCAGCACCAACCTCTTGGATCACCGCATCTAATAAATTGCATAAAGTCTCAACACTTTTGACTTCATGGGAGGCATCTATTGATTTTAGGAACACCAATCCACCATTAGAGGGCACTAAAAAGTTTAGGAGGGTCCTATTTCGTCCATCTGTCCACCATCAGATAAAATGCTGCAACCTTTTCTTCGCCAAAATTAATTTTGCTCATCAACCACAAGCTGTGTATTCTTTACGGCTTCCTCTAGCAATGGCCCACTCAAATCTTTAGTTATTGGGGTCTTAAACCCCTTTCTTGCAACTGTAAGGGAATTCATCAAACCTTCCCAATATGGGTTGCTTGCCACATTGAAAGGTAAATTATTGTAGTACCAAAAGTTTGTTGCTGCCATCCTAGCTTCATGATGCTTTTCCTTATTCCAATCGGTACCTTCAAGTGAAGGTTGTGCTCTTGGAACATTACGTGGAATAAAGTAATTTGGTCCTGATGGACTCTGACTAGCACTAGCAGTAGAAAAAGAACCCTCAGGATTGTCACCAAAAGATGAATGTGGATGATAGATGATTGGACTTGGAGTACCATGGGGCATAGATGGTGTAGAAGGGGATCCACTCATCGCTGTTGTTAGTGCATCCTTTGTCTTTTGTCTTTCATCTTTTTTCAACTCATAATCAGCAAGAAGGGCCTTTATCTCTCTAATAATCTTAGGAGTAGTCTTGGGGCATCCCTTCACATTTTGCCCAGGTATTCTTGCAAGGTGGTATTTTAATCTGTCTATTCCTCTTGTCATCCATTTCTTGTATTCGGTAAATGTCACTTCACCCTTTTTATTTCCTGGTATCCCATACTTCCATGCAGGGTCTTTTTTCATTCCCTATGGGTTTGAATATGACATCGCTATTTCAAGTTCAACATGAAAAAATAAAATCAGCAAGGATTTGGTAAAAAATCAGCAAATAAATGTGATTCAAACATTTGCAAAAAATAGAATGCAAACCAAGCTAGAAATAGTAGAAATTAGGCTATTAAGGGAAATAGAAAAAAATTTGGCAGCATTTGCTCTTATTTTTCTTGATTTTCTGATGTTGAATTCAAGAAAAAAAAATTAAAAAATGATTAAATCACTTACTTGGCTCTATTGTGATCTTCTTAGGTTGTCCTCCTGGCTTCTTTCAACCTCACTTCAACTTGCAGACCTGTATTTGACAAGCTAGAGTGTTAAAATGAAAGAAAAGATGAAAAAAAAAAGGGTTTTATGTTCTTTTTGACTCCCAGTCGCGGAAGAGAGTCTTGGGTCGGGACTCCCGAGTCCGACCTCAGGACTCTGCATGAGTTCCGGGAGGGCCTGACGGGAGTCTCACCCAAGACTCTCCTGAGTCAATTCTCGAAGCCAGGTGGAGTTGACTTTGCCTTACCTTTTAATTCTCGAATCATGAAGTTCTTACAGTCCAATAGAGTCAGGACCATGGTTTGGCCTGCAAGGCCAAGTATCTTACTTTGTCTTGGATTGTATGCCTTGGCGCAAGCCAAGACTAGCTTTGGAGATTGGAGTGAAACAAGGAAAGCAATGGCCTACTCTAACCTTGATTTTGCCATGCATTGGGCCATGACTGTTCTGTTTGCTTCAACATTGATCCTTTGCAAGAACATGTCCAAGATCAGTATCTCCAATATCTGTTCAGGGGAGAACATCTTTGAAGCAGGTAGCCTTTGTATGTGTACTTCATCTCTTTTGGTGGTTGTTGCCATCCTTGCATGTGTGTATTGCCAAGCACACACAAGATCATTAGAGAATCCAATAATGTACTCACCTAACTTGGTTAGTGATAATAATTAAACCATTTATAGCTCACTAAACCATATGTTCTAACATGTAATTCAAATATAGTGAACAGACAAGCTTGAAAATGCTATTAGGGTTGTACTATAATGTCTACCGTAGCTTAAGTATAAAGCTCTCAATGCAAACCTATCAGAGAATCAGAGTTTGAGATCCCAAAATAATTCATGCTATAAGTATCGGGGATTCAGGTAGTTTGATGCTTGAAGGTAGAGACTGGGGCATGCCTTCAAATGAGTTTATTTTGTTTAAACATGCCTAAAAGCCACTATATTGAAAGAAAACCAAACTCCCAACCCAAAAGATAAAAGTAGTATGACGTTTTGGGTTTGGAGATTGGCAATAAGTCATAATAGGTATGCAAATAAGGGTATGCTCGAACTCACAATCACAATAAAAAATATAATGTAGAGTAGTCGGGGGGATTTGACTTCGGGGAACCAATAATCAAGTACTTGAGTAAAGAAATGATTGAAGGCACAATCCCAAGAAAAGAGGTAAAGTAAAGCAATCAAGGATCACACTATAGGGCAACCACAAAATGGATATTGAAATAAGCACACCTCCGAAATAGTGATGTTGGCAGAAAAAGTTAAAACTTATTATAGAACAGTTGGAAATCAAACTTCTGGGAGACCAATAAACAAGTGCGTGAATAGCAAGATGATTGAAACATGGACTTTGAAAAAGATAAAGAAAATTCCAAGTATGGGAGTTAGGCTTCGAATATTTGAAGGAACTCATCCCAAAATGGAATGGTCAAGACAAAGCCCGCAAGTTTGATGGTTGACATCATGGCTTATGGGGCATGATGTCATAGGGGAAAAATGCTCCTAAACCTTGACAAACAAATTTTTCAAGTGGGAAAACATCCCATACAACTAGGGCATGATAGAAAACTAGAAAAGAAAATCGCAACAAAATAAAACAAAGGGCAAATGACAGGAAGGAAACAAGTGCCCTAGTGCACAATAATACACAATAGAAGCAAACAACAAGCAAGCAAAAATCAAAACAAAGAAAATGAAACCATGCTGCCATTAATGGTCTAGGTAGGAGACCCTACCTGGTAAACATTGAAAAACTTGAACGGCGAGGTTGAAAGTGAGCACCTAGCCACACATAGAAAACACACAAACTATACATAGGAACCAGCGCACAATCATGCAAGAAAATAGGCACAAAACTAGGCAATGGCGGACTCTCACCAAATCACAAGGTCACAGAAGGCAAGAAGTTGATCGCTAGAGCATGAGGAAAGAGAAATATCAAAAGCAAAGTAAAGAAAATGACCTAATGATGAGAACAAAAGGGAAACTTGTGCATAAGAATTGCCATTAATGCAAAGCCGAGAGGTAGGTTGGGGTGATGTCACATACTAGGCGTGAGGGTTTTAGAGATGCTTTGATAGTCATGTTGGGATGGCCAACTCCAAAAGTCTAAAAAGGCCCAAGGGTGACATAACAAACCCCTAACAAGTTTGGTCTACAAAAGCGTTGGAGTTTTGAAGTTTCCTTCACAGTCATGCTAGGATGACTGACTCTAAAAGTCTGATAAAGGAAAAATCCCAAAATAAACACAAGGCCAAAAATTCAAAATTAAAACAAAGATTAAATAAAATCAGCCAAAAACAAGCAAACAAGCAAAGTAAAAGACATAAAAGAAGGGGGGTCCCTATTTTGCCTTAAGCAAAATGGGGCATGTGTGTGTAAGGCACAACATGTTCCTCTTCGCCACCTATGTTTGCTTGGACTGCCTTCATTGCCTCATTATAATACTTGCCATCACCAACTATAGTCTCTTTCACCATCCACTTACCTTTTAGAGGTTTGCAATTGTAAGCTGTGCAACACATCCATTTTTGCTTCAGTTTCAGTTTGCAGAACTGTAACATTTGTGTTGTGAATTTTTTTCCCCAAAGTGAAGTTATGAAAGCATTAAAAGAGATAGAAAAATAAAGGATAACATGATCCTTTGGTTAAAATGGATATTAATGAAGAATATTTATGAAAACTCATTTAAAAGAGAGGAATAATTATATTTATTAAATAATAATTAAAGACAACCTTTGTGAAAGGGTGTGATAGTTTGAAAACCAACCCTTAAGGCTTATATAAAGCATTTTTGTGAGACATGAATATCACTCAAGGAAGAAGGTGGTTTGGTGGGATATGGGCATTGGAGAAGGGGGCACACAGAGTGTGTCCAACTTGGGGTATAGAGTACACTCAGGATTGTCCTAGCTAGGGCTTTGACATGTAAGCGTGGTGTATGTATTCACATTCTATGTTTTTACATGGGTTCTGTAGAGTGTGCCATAGCTATGAGGGCCAATGCTATTGAAATCTTCCTATGGTGAGAATGACTTTTCCGAGTGTTATGATTCAGATAAGTACTGAACTTATTCAAAGATATTTTAATTATGAATGAGATGGAGTTGATTCAAATTAAATTCTTTTAAGATGTTAGTTGTTTCTTTTGATCATATTGATATCCTTAGATGCCAATTTGTATAGTAATAATGGTAATCTTAATGTGATTAAGTCTTAAGTTAGTTAAAATTGATAAATAAACATTTTATGCATTTGTATTTAACTTATAGATAGACCTTATAATATTTAAACTTAGGAGGTAATAATACTAATAAATCCACTGGCATATAAAATTTTTAATATATTAAATCTATTCAATTTTATACTCAGAGAAAAGTAGTATTACAATTTGACATCCCTTTCTGCACACTGCTGGTATTGTAACCTTCTCTTCTAGTGCAAATTTTGGGCTTGGTCTCCAAGCCTTTCTGTCCTAACATCCGCTGAACTATAATTGCAATCTTAGGCTGTTTGCTGAATCAAATTGTCCTGAGGCTACTTAGAGCCCACTCGACCCTTGGAGTTGAATCAAGGAATTCAAAAGTATGCTGAAAGTCACTTTGCTTCTTTTCCCATGTAGAGATCTCCCTGCACATTTCTTTCTGAATGTACTAGACTTGTGCCAAATCTGTTAGTGTTATTGCAAACTTATGGACTCACAAGCGTTGATGACAATCCCCATATGCCCTCGTGAATAATGACATGTGACAAAGTGAAAGTTTCTCTTGTATATGATATGCTTGGTTCTGGAAACCTGCAAAGAAAAGCTTGCTTAAGTTGGTTCAATCCTTTATTGAAGATCACTTCCCTCACCATCCCATTGGGATATTATGTAGGAAATAACTTATGAGATGGAATCGGTCCCATTCCTTTGGAAAGAAGTTTGTAGCTACAAAATACTCCTAAGGGCTTGACAACTAGTTGAAGTAGGGTCTAGCCTTAGCAACTCGCTAAACTCAGTGCATGCGTGCTCATGCTGAATTGGAACCCATTGCTGTACTATCATCGTCCAGTTCATTAGCACTTTCTGATTCTGAGTAGGGCTAATCTCTCTTTGTTTCTTGTGCACCCACACTTTCATAACTACTCATTGTAACTTCTCCAGCATAGTTGATACCTTTCTTTATGGTTGTGGCGGTGCATGACACACTCGTGCAAGCTTTGCTTGTAAGCTCGTAATCACCCTCTAACCAACATTCCAACTACAGCTCCAAATTTTCTGTTGAGGTGCTCTCCCACATTAAGATGTCCTCACGTGTTGTTTGAATGTGGTCTTTTGTATCTGCAACAATCGTATAGATTTCCTTTAGGTCTTTCTCTTAAATGTGGATTGATTCCACATAAGCAGAACCTCATGTGGGATCTAATGGCACAATAACCTGCTGCTCTCCAATCTCAAAACTCATGATTACGTGTTTGAATTGCATATCAGCAAGTAGAATGAGCAACCAAGCAATGCAGAGTTTCTTTTTGCCTTTGCCATTTCAATGATCTCACATCAACACTGAACTTAATGTCTTCTATGCTTCCCTCGACGTCTCGGAGAATCTCTAATGGGCACTCTTGTGTATTATTGGCCATACACAAAATATGTGGGGACATGCACAAGGGAAGCAACATTGCCACCCTTGCCTCTGCCATCAACACATTGACCTTGAACTTTAATCAGTAATAACATCACACAACAAAATGTTAGAATATGTTGTCATTGCTGTTCCAAAGCACTTAGTCGAGATTGTTGATTACTGTCATTGATTTCAAAGATGTATGGGAGATTGTTGCTAAGAAATGGGAATACATTCAAGAAATTGTTCTTTGGAGAAGATGAAAAAGCGTTGATGATTTTGTGTTGAGTTTAATTCTCTATTGGGTCAAATATAATGCATCAAATAAAAGAAACTATTGGGAGTAAAAGGCTGACTCATTAGAATACAAGGATGGTGACTATGATTAAAAAGAAGCAGATATAATAAGGAAGCATACATAGCCAACCACCTTCTATGCTGGCTGACCATCCAAATGAAGTTTTAAATTGACCAAATCAATGATCATTGTGTGAGTTAAGATGCAGCGACTGATACTCTAAAGAACAATTTATTAAAGACAGCAAATTAGAAATATAAATGCATGTCATAAAGGTGCCAAATTGAAGTTTTAAAATTTTAAATAGTTCTTTGTTAAGAAGAGCCAAAATCCCTCTAAATGGGGTGTGCACCATTTGTTAAGGCAAACTTTATATTTAAATGAAATGGTGCGATTCAAACAAATTAAAAAGATATGACTCATGAAGAATAAAGAGAGGCAGCGATTAGTTTTAAAAGACACATCCATTTAATAAATGGATACATCCGTTAGTGAATGGAGAGGTATAAATAGAAGGTAAAGAGGGAGTCAAAAAACAAGCAAGTTCAATAAATATTTTCTGAGTTTAAAAAGCAGATTTTAGAAAAGAATAAAGGCAGAAATGAAGTGCAAATCAGATATCTTTTGAATAGTATGTGCTGCCATATGAGAAGGATAATTGCAAATATATAAATGACAGATATATGTGAAGATTCAGAGCTAAATGTTAAGGGAAAGAGTGCAGATATTAAGGTGAAATTATAGATCAGATCTATGGTGTGAATGGTTGTGATCAGATTTGTGTTTTGGTGAAGAAGTTTACTATATCAGCATTAAAAATTGAAAGGGTTGAAGCCTCTTGCTGGGTTGGAGCTCAGTTTGTGTGTGGGGGTTGGAGTCTTCAATAGGTTGGAGCCTATCGAGCAGAGGTTGGAGCCTCTTGCTGAGTTGGAGCTCAGTTTATATAAAGATTGGAGACTTTGATAGTAGGTTGGAACCTACAAGAAGAAGAAGATTAATTTATAATATATAAGCAATATTTTTCCATGGTTTTCTCCTGCAAGGTTTTCGACGTAAATCTGTGTTCTCATCGTGTTCCAAATTGCTAGATCTTACTTGAATCTCAGCATCGCCTTGTGCTCAACACAAATATCATTCATTTCTAAAGTCAAAAGTAATTTACTGTAATACCTTGACTCATTCATGTGTAACACTTTGTGTGATTTAGACATGTCAATAGGTTGCTTTGTGACCACAAGCTTCTCAAGTAGATGCCTGAGCTACATCAAAATGCCAATAACACAATGACATAACAAATGTCTAGATCTTCTTGCTGCTTGTAATGCCATATGGCAATCTCATTTTGAGCATCTTGGTACATTTTTGTCCCATCTTGGTACATTTTGTTGTTATATTCTGGGTGCCATGTGTAATTTTGCTCTTGGACTATGTGACTATCTTTGGATCTTTATTTGTGTGTGGACCTCAAGAAGGCCTCACTTGCTATTTGGCTTCAATGGAGGTACCACTCCTAGCTAGGATCTGAATTAGCTTAGTTGGGATTGTGACTTGTGCAACTAGTTTTTTTCCTTTCTAGATCATTTGAGCTAGCTTCTTGCAAGACTCCACTATTACAGGAGAAATCCTTTGTCATCTGATTAGTATCACAATAATTGTACATATGAAGTTTTGCCCACTTGTGCAATATATATTCAAGTTCTCCACATCTGCAGCAATAAATGCCTCTACTGCACCCTCCTGCATGACCTCCTTTCATGCTCCTGATAGCGTGGGTTTTGGTAATGTGGTGCATTCTACTATGGTTGTGTTCATAACTTGTTTCCCTCTTGACTTGTGTAGGGCATGTACTACCTTGGAGGTGACAGTATTAATGGGTGGTTATGCGACAAACCTCACACCAGTAATTAACAATACCTTTTAACTTTTGTGGTAGTGGACATGTTGGGTTTTGATGAAGTTCGTGACATATGGCATAATCAATCAAGTATGTGCTAAGCTAGAGGGAACTTTGCAGCATTAACAACTTGGGTTCTCATCACTGGGCTGCCAGTAGTTATATGCCCTTCAGTGTGGCACTCTATGCACCATAACTTATGCTTAGTTAGTGTTGCCATTGCAATATGTTCCGTTCACATGCCATTTTTCTCATTTGTTCCTCTATCTTGGTGGTAGAGTCATATACTAGAGGCTTGCTCAATGCAATTGTCTAGGAAGTGTGCATTGAGCCAATTCACATTGGATATGTGTTGTAAGCCCTTTAATAAACCATATTTTGAATTGTGTCATCTAATATAATGTTTTGTTTTTGATACTGACTCCTTGAATCTTTCGGTTATATCTACACACCATCTCACCTGGATGCTACAATGTCTCCATCAATACCACAATATTATGATGTGCCTTCTCAAGGTAACGAAATTTTGACAGGAAATCTGTTCTAATTCACCAAGAATATTTTTTGGTGCCATTAAGATCATAGTAGGTATACTAGTCTTGAATGCAACCACTTAATGTCAAGAAGTATGACCTGAAATGTTAATACAAAAGATATGGACACAGATACACGTGAAACATTTACAAAATACAAGATAAACACAACTACATGTTGAACTATATTTCAGTCTAATCCAAGTATAGGCTACTGATATTCTTTGATTGGAAAATTTTACTGGTAAAATAATTTTTTTGTACTTTTATCTGCAGGTTTAATTTTTATGTCTTAAGTTTTAAAATTCCATGGGGTTTACATTTCTGATACCATCTTGATTTTCAAAACTGTGGCCCTTTCTCTGTTTCAGGCAACTTAGCCAATTCTCTGTTTTCGTTTGCATTTTCATATATTTTTTTATTTTATTGGATTATCAAAATATGGTTTCATGGAGTAGTTATTATCGTGTAATGGTAGGGTAGTTACATTCTTTTTTTCATTTTTTATTTTTACTTATTGGACATGATACATGCAATTATATTTCAATTACACTCCTCTTTACTAACAGCTAATTATTATATTCCTGGAATGTTGTTCAACAAAGGTATTGGGTCTCACCACCCACCAATTGGGGCATAAGGATTGTGCCTGAAAAGAGTGCTTTTATTATTGAGCGATATGGGAAATATGTGAAGACTCTTGATGCTGGAATTCATGTTTTGATACCTTTGGTTGATCGTATTGCTTATGTGCATTCTTTGAAAGAGGAAGGCATTACAATTCCAGACCAATCTGCAATCACAAAAGACATTTTCAGTATTTCAATTGATGGGGTACTTTATGTGAAGGTAATGAACACCTATGGGTTTTTGAATTTTAGTTTCATCAGTGGTTTGATGATGACAATTCCAACATGGTTTGTAAGAGCTATCAAAGTGTCTTTACTTGTTAAACTTTAGAAGATTGTTTCCATGAGAGTTTAGTTTGAGAATTTTCCCGCAAGCTTGGTTTGGTTCCCTTGATTCAAAACTTCACATATTAGGCTGTATTTGCAAATATCTTTGTAATTGTATACAAAGCCATTATATAGTAGGCAGTTTAAAAGAAAACGTGTTTGCTCCTCATCAGCAAGGTGTCTTCAGGGGGATCCTTCTACTGGTTTGACCATTAGAATGTGTAAAAATTTCTTAAAAAGAGTGTCATGAACAGAATAGTCGGTACACAACAATCTTCCTTGCCCATGTATATATTCAGATGATATTTTGTATTTCTCTTTTGGTGACTTGGGATGCCTACCACTTTAGTTCTTTGTGAAAACAAATATTTTTCTTGCCCTTGACCATTCATTCAAAACAATTGTTTTTCACGTGCTGGTTTTTTGTTGATATTGTGTTGGCAGATAGTGGATCCTATTAGAGCATTATATGGTGTTGAGAATCCCATTTATGCTGTGATTCAGCTGGCACGGACAACCATGCGTAGTGAACTGGGTAAAATCACATTGGACAAAACATTTGAAGAAAGAGACACTCTTAATGAAAATATCGCGGTGAGTTAAATCTTTCAGAAACCTAGAGAAATAATTATAGAAGTCAATATTGATTTAAAGGGGTGGTTTAGCTCATATTGGAATACTGATTATTTGTGTACTGTTGTTCTTTTGAAAAAGAATGAAGGAAACAATTAACATTAACATCCACATACATTCAATGTAGTCTAATGGAATTCAAACATAAAGAAAGTTACTAAGTGAATGATTTTGATTTTATTTTGAACTAGCAAAGCTTAGGGTTAAAACTTGAAACATGTGTTTACCCTGTAAACCTGGCAAAAAGGGTTTGCCCCACCACAATAGACCATGGTAATCAGAAATGCTATATCAAGCTTCAATAATAAAAAATAAAGTCTGCATTGAGATTGATTGAGGAGATTTTTTATTGAAACAAAATAACTGATTTAAACTGTCTGTAGTACTTTGACCTACCCAACCGACAGAGGCTGATGGAGATGCAACTGCACAATTTTGACTATCAGATTGTAGTTGTGAAAGATTTAGTAATTTTATTTATTTTTTCAATGTCACTTGCTTTTATAACTACATCCTTAAACTAGTTATCAAGGGCAAGCTTATGGACATGAAAAGTATCTACACAAACTGTCTATTAGAGAGGATGTTTAGGATTGCATCATGATGAAATTGGGAAACTTGATCAAAAGGAGCACAGTGTAGTTTGGAGAAACCCTATAGGACATGGAAATTGTTTTTTCTGCAACACAGATGTTGGCATGTTTAGCTATAGTTGCATAGTATGCAATGCAATTTTTTACAATAGTCAACTTAATTATTGTACCTCATAAGACTCACTGATGACTTGAGTTTTTTCATTTTATGGTATTTGACCATCTTTGCCTGGAGAGTGTTTTGTGGAGTTGTTAATGGTGGAGGTTTTTCTGTCCCTCTATTGCACATATGAGTGTGCATGATGATCAAGTATTTCAATTGGTAAAGATTGCAAAAGAAATATTCCAGTTTTCAAAAATTAAAATGGACAAGATCTGTAAACACTCAGGAGATACTTTCCTTGAGCTCACCACAAACGGATATCTATGTCAACTTGACAAAACAACCTTCTAAACTGTTTTAACTTTTAACACCTCCCAAAGATGCAAACTACAGTATTAAATATCCTTGATGGCCAGCGAAAGGGTTATCACGATACTCTCTAATGACTTTTTCCTTCACCTTCGAACTTGGTGCAAGGTATATCCTGTCTTTGTATAGGATGAGTTCCTCCACCACCTTATATTCTTCTTTTTGTGTATTCTCCTCCATGATGTCGCTGGCTTCTGGATCTTTGGCATACTCGACAATGATTGCATTCTTCCAATCTGCGGGAATGCTCGTTATGGAGCACAAGTAGGGTTCGCGGGATAGTGCATCAGCTACAATCTTGTTCTTCCCCTTCATATATTCCATGTCAAAGTCATAAGCTTGCAAGTTGCTAACCCATTTTTGTTGACAATCATTTAGTTCCTTTTGATTTAGGAAAAGCCTTAAGCTGTTGTGATCGGTTTTAACAACGAACTTCCCACAAACTAAATTTTGTTTGAATTTGGCCACCGCGTGCATGATGGCTAACATTTCTTTGTCATAGGTAGAGTAATGTTTTTCAGCTACGGTGAGTTTGCGGTTTTCGAATGCATTGGATGTTTGTTTTGCATGAGAACTGCTCCAATTCCTTCCCCGGATGCATCACACTCAAGCTCAAATGGCAATGTAAAGTTAGGAATGGCTAGGATAGGACATGAACTCATTATTTCCTTAAGTTTCTCCAATGTTTGTTGGGCTCTTCACTCCATGTAAAAGCTCTCCTTTTTGTTAAGTCTGTGAGGGGGGCAGCAGTTTTGGAGAAATTTTGACTATTGTCGGTAGTAACTATATAAGCTCGCAAATCCTCTTAGGTGGGTTAAAGTTCTCGATTTAGGCCATTCCTTGATGGCTTTGATTTTTTCTTCATCTACAATTACTCCTTGTGCATTGATTTTATGTCCTAGATATAAAATCTCTTCTAACCCAAACTCGCACTTGGAGGCTTTGGCATATAGTGATTCCAGTTCAAGAATTTCTAAGACTTCTTTAATGTGCTTGAGGTGTTCTTCCCATGTTTTTCTATAAATTAGAATGTCATCAAAGAATATTAATAGGAACCTCCTTAGTTGCCTCCTGAATATATGGTTCTTACATGATTGAAAGGTTGCATGTGCACATTGGTTAGCCCAAAGGGTAGGACCAAAAATTCGAAGTGTCCATAGTGACATCTGAAAGTTGTCTTGGGAATGTCTTCTTTCCTCATTCTAATTTGGTGATATCCGGATCGTAAGTCAATCTTAGAGAAATATTTGACTCCATGAAGTTCATCTATTAATTCATCAACTCTTGAGATAGTGTAATGGTTCTTTATAGTTTTTTTATTCAAAGCTCTATAGTCTATACGCAACACCATTGAGGATGCAAAAAGACTGGAACTTGGTTGAATGTGGCCCATTTCAAGAAGTTCTTTAATAGTTTTTTTTAATTCTTTAAATTTTTGGTGGTGTCTGTAAGGTGTGGTGATTACGAGTTTAGCCCCCTTTTCTAGTTCTATAATATGTTCAAATTGGGAGGTAGGCTTGGTGGAATATCTCCGAATACCTTTTTATGGTCCTTAAGGATGGGTTGTATATCCATATGCATGGCTTTCCCTTGGGGAAAGTTTTGTCAAGGATCAAACATTGGGTGACCCATTCTCCTTGTCCATGTCTAAGGATTCTTTCCATTTTCTTGGATGAGACTGTTGAAGATCGCAGCCACAGAATGATACTTCTGTTGATGTTATAGCAGCTATGGTCTGCACTTCATTGCACGAATTCCAAGAAGAAAGATCAAATTAAATGTATAGCCATTCGGCTATTTAATTCATGATCACAATATTATTAAATGCTAAGGGCCGACCCTTTATGGTTCGAATATTTTAGTCTTGGCTTGAGCCGACTTTATTTATTTATTATTTATTTTGTGATTCCTTTATGTGAGCCGACCTAAGTGAAGAGGCGCCTCACTTGTATAAAGGCAAGGTCATTTTTGTCATTACACACAATCGATTCAAGCAAGTTCGCATCTATCTTCAAGAGCAGAATTCGCACTTTATAGCAGCAGTCCGATTTCAAGGAAGAACATATTCATTTGTATCTTGTGTATCTAGAAGAGGTGCGACCTCATTGCATTCATTATTGGCCATTGCTGGGCCTGAGTTGTAAGCAGATTTCTGCCATTGTTCTATATTATAGAAGGGATTCATTTGCTGGGTTTTTCTCCCTCAAGAGGAGGGTTTTCCCAGGGTATCTTTGTGTGTTCATTGTCTTATGTGTTGCAATTCTTTTAAGTGCTTTCATTATTCAATCTGATCTAAGTAACACTAACATGGTATCAGAGCGGGTGTGAAAAAGATCGTGATCAGATTTAGTGTGCAACACTCACTTTATTCTTTTTCAGTCTATCTCTTATTTCTCAAATTCAAGATGGTGAATGGCCTGAAAATCGAGGATAGACTCGAAGGGATTTCGAACTACACATCATGGAGGTTCAAAATCATGCTCACCTTGGAAGAGAATGATTTAGCTGAGTTCGTGAAAACAAAAGTTCCTGAACCTGAGGAGGAAGAAGAGAAGCTACAGTGGAGGAAGAAAGACACTAGGGCAAAGAAAGTGTTGGTTGATTCTGTCAAGGATCATGTTGTACCGATTGTCTTCAAGTTGGATACAGCAAGAGAGATGTTTGCAACCTTGGAAGAGATGTACGAAATCAACAACACTAGTCGAGCTCTCGCACTGAAGCAACAACTTCATCATGTGAAAATGGCGAAAGGAGAATCTGTTATCACATACTTCATGAGGATTTCAGAGATAAGAGATCAGCTCTCCACAATTGGTCACATGATTGACGACAAGGACCTAACTATGCTGGCTCTCAATGGTCTTCCGTTTTCATGGGAGGCGTTCATTCAAGGAATCAGTGCAAGATCTAAACTTCCCAAGTTTGATCGATTGAGGATTGACTGCATTCAAGAAGAGTCAAGACTAACGGCAAGGGGAATTGGTCAAAGTTCAAAGAATGAAGAAATGCAAGTTCTTGCCTCTCATTCATCGAACAAAGGAAAAGGCTTTAAGAAAGGGTTCTTCAAAAGGAATCGAGAGAATGGAAATGATGGTGCTCCTGCCTTCAAAAGGAAACGAGACATGTCCAAGATTCAATGTTTTCGTTGTGATAAGTATGGTCACTTTGCAAAGGATTGTCCTCAAAGACCTAAGCAACAAGTTGCCACTGCAAATGTTGAAGAAATCGCTCCACAGAAGGACTCCAGTGATTATCTGTTCTATTCAGCCTTGTCAAGCAATGTTTCTACCGACGCCAACACTTGGTTGATTGATAGTGGTGCTTCTAGGCACATCACCGGTTTCAGGGGTCACCTTTCAAACTTAGTGGAGAGCAACTCTAGTGATCAAGTCGTTATTGGAGACGATGCCAAATATTCTGTGAAAGGAATTGGAAACTCCACTCTTCACTTGGATTCCGGGATTTCATTGGAGTTGAATGATGTACTGTTCGTTCCAGGGATAAAGAGGAATCTTGTCTCAATTTCAGCATTGGAAGACAAGGGTTATCAAGTTGCCTTCTCTAAAGGCAAAGTTCTTATATGGGCAAAGAACTCCAGTTTCAAAACTGCTCAAGTGATTGGAGTTAGACATGAGTGTCTCTACAGGCTATGCACTCGTCCTCTTCAAGCGCTTGTGCATGACAGCTCCAGCATGTGCGATCTTTGGCATCGAAGATTGGCTCACATTCACTTTCGTGCTCTACCTATCATGGAGAAGATGGTCACTGGTCTTCCAAAATTCAATCAAGAACACGAAGGTACATGCAAGGGATGCGCCCTAGGCAAGAACACAAAAGGTACGTTTCATTCTAGTGAAAGTAGATCTAAATGTATTCTTGATCTCATTCATTCTGATTTGTGTGGTCCAATGTCTATTGCATCATCTAGTGGTTTCTTGTATTATATTATTTTTATTGATGATTACTCTAGAAAGACTTGGATTTATTTCTTGAGATCTAAAGAATCTGAAGAAGTATTAGAAAGATTCAGAGAATTCAAGGCACAGGTTGAAAACCTGTCTGGGAAAAGGATCAAGGTATTGAGATCTGATAATGGTGGAGAATACACTTCTGGCACATTTCGAGATTTTTGTATTGAAGCAGGGATTAAGAGGGAGTTAGTGTTCCCTATAATCCACAACAAAATGGTATTGCTGAAAGAAAGAATAGGTCTATTGTGGAAGCAGTGAAAGCTATGATCCATGATCAAGACCTGCAAATCTCTCTTTGGGCTGAAGCATCAAGGACAACCGTCTATGTTCAAAACAGGAGTCCCCACAAGATCTTAGAGAATAAAACTCCTGAAGAAGCATTCTCAGGCGTGAAACCTGAAGTTAGTCATTTGAGGATCTTTGGCTGTCCAGTCTATGTTCATATTCCAAAGGAAAAGAGAACAAAGCTAGAACCTTCTGGGAAGAAAGGAATTCTTGTAGGTTACAGTGAGACATCAAAAGCTTACAGGATATACATACCAGGACAAAAGTCTATTGAGATTAGTAGAGATGTCACATTTGAGGAAGATGTTGCTTTCAGAAGGTCCAAGGGCACTCCTATGGAGATTGATGAAGAAGAACCTCCTCAAGATATGGAAGTTGACCATATTCCAGAGAACCTGAAGGAGGCTCCAGAACCTAAAGAAGATGTTGATCCAGTTGAACCCTTGGATCCTACTGATGGGCCCCTAGATATTGTGATTGGAAAGAAAAGACCTCTTTGGGCTCGTAGGACAATGCAGGAAGCAGAAAGTTTTGCAGCTCCAAGAGGAGCTTTCAGAGAAAGCAAGAGACCTCACAAGTTCTCTAGTTATGTCGCCTTGATGAGTCAGATTATTGAGTCAGAGCCTTCAAGTGTCGAAGAAGCTTCTAGTCAACAAGTATGGAAAGATGCCATGTCTGAGGAATATCAATCCATACTTAAGAACGATGTTTGGGATATAGTTCCTAGACCCAAAGGCAAATCTGTGGTGTCTTCTAAATGGCTCTTCAAGATCAAGCATGCAGCTGATGGGAGCATTGAGAAGCATAAGGCAAGGTTTGTGGCTAGAGGGTTCTCACAGAAAGAGGGAGTCGACTATGAAGAAACCTTTGCTCCTGTGGCTCGATATACATCTGTCAGAACCATCATTGCTATTGCTGCATCTAGAGGATGGAAGATTCACCAAATGGATGTAAAGACAACTTTTCTAAATGGTGTAATAGAAGAAGAGGTTTACATTGAGCAACCTGAAGGATTTGAGGTACATGGAAAGGAGTCTCATGTTTGTAAGCTGAAGAAGGCCTTGTATGGTCTTAAGCAAGCTCCTCGTGCCTGGTACCTGGTACAGAAAGGATTGATCAGTATCTATCAAGCCTGGGCTTCTCAAAGAATGATGCAGATTCTAACCTCTACTTTAAGGTAGTAAAGGGTGAGGCTTTGATTCTGGTTTTATATGTTGATGATCTGATTATCACTGGTGAAGAACATCTAATTCTAAAATGCAAGAAGGAATTAGCTTCAGAGTTTGAGATGAAGAATCTAGGTCTTATGCATTACTTTCTTGGCTTAGAAGTTTGGCAAAAGTCAGATGAGATGATTCTAAGTCAAGGCAAGTATACTGTTGACATTCTCAAAAGGTTTGGTATGATTGACTGCAAACCTATGTCTACACCCATGGAGACTAATCTAGATAAGTTGAAAGAGGCTGCAGCTAGTTCAGAACCAGTGGATTCTACGATGTATAGACAGTTGATTGGTTCATTGATGTATCTAGTTAACACTAGACCTGACATCTGCTATGCAGTGAGTGCACTTAGCCAGTTTATGTGTGAACCAAGACAAATACATCTTGTAGCAGCTAAACATATCCTGAGATATTTATGTGGCACAATTGGATATGGGTTGAGATATTCTTCAGGTGTGGATTTAGAGCTGCATGGTTTTACTGATTCTGATTGGGCAGGATGTGTCTCAGATCGGAAGAGTACCTCTGGTTGTTGCTTCAGTTTGGGGACTGCTATGATTTCTTGGTGTAGCAGGAAACAGTCTTCAGTGGCCTTGAGTACAACTGAAGCAGAATATATAGCAGCTTGTGTGGCAGCTCGTGAGGCAGTGTGGCTTCGTAAGCTCCTTGCAGGATTGTTTGGACAATCAATGGAGCCTACTATTATACACTGTGATAATCAAAGCTGTGTAAAGCTTTCTGTCAATCCCGTGTTTCATGACAGAACAAAACATGTTGAGATCAAGTACCACTATATTAGAGATATGGTACAAAGGAAAGCTATACAGTTGAGGTATATCAGCACTGAAGAGCAAACGGCAGACATTCTCACCAAGCCTCTCGCCAGGATTAAGTTTGTGTACTTCCGAGAGAAACTTGGTATGGTGGAGAATGCAGCCTTAACTGAGAAAGAGTCTCAGTATCAGTGATCCTTATTTGATAATGCAATTCTCTATTGAGAGAGAGTTGAGGTGAAAGCCCTTGATAATGCAATTCTCTATTGAGAGAGAGTTGAGGTGAAAGCCCTTGATAATGCAATTCTCTATTGAGAGAGATTTGAGGTGAAAGCCCTTGTTTCCACCCTCTGGGAGAGCCATGGTGGATGTCATGTGTGTGACTCCATGACAGCATCACGTGAGGGAATCCGTGATGATTTTATTTGTGCTTATGTATCACCCTCTGGGAGAGCCATGGTGAAAGTCACATTGAGGTGACAACATCACATTAAGTGATGAGCACTTGTTTTTACCATCTGTGGAGGTAGCCACAATGGTTGATATCACATTGAGGTGATATCCTATTTTGTTTTCATTCTGATATGATGTGTCTTGTGCAGGTGGAAGTTCATCCCTAGCTGAGAGGGAGTGTTGATGTTATAGCAGCTATGGTCTGCACTTCATTGCACGAATTCCAAGAAGAAAGATCAAATTAAATGTATAGCCATTCGGCTATTTAATTCATGATCACAATATTATTAAATGCTAAGGGCCGACCCTTTATGGTTCGAATATTTTAGTCTTGGCTTGAGCCGACTTTATTTATTTATTATTTATTTTGTGATTCCTTTATGTGAGTCGACCTAAGTGAAGAGGCGCCTCACTTGTATAAAGGCAAGGTCATTTTTGTCATTACAACATAATCGATTCAAGCAAGTTCGCATCTATCTTCAAGAGCAGAATTCGCACTTTATAGCAGCAGGTCCGATTTCAAGGAAGAACATATTCATTTGTATCTTGTGTATCTAGAAGAGGTGCGACCTCATTGCATTCATTATTGGCCATTGCTAGGCCTGAGTTGTAAGCAGATTTCTGCCATTGTTCTATATTATAGAAGAGATTCATTTGCTGGGTTTTTCTCCCTCAAGAGGAGGGTTTTCCCAGGGTATCTTTGTGTGTTCATTGTCTTATGTGTTGCAATTCTTTTAAGTGCTTTCATTAAATAATCTGATCTAAGAAACACTAACAACTTCCGGGCATGATTTTTTAAGGATAAATTTAAATGTAGCTATAAGCTATTTAAATTTACATATTATTATATTATGAAGAGGCGCCTTCATTTGGAGACATCAATATTAGTTGTTGATAAATAATTTAAATGAAAAGTCGTCATTTTTTGTTGAGGCCAACCTTCTAAGAAGAGGCACGAATTTAAGTGACATGTCTTTCTCAATCAAGGTCGACTTCATTGTGTGAAGGGGTGCGAACCCTAATAGGAACATTATATATTCAAGATCACTTCAAGCATTTGATCATCAAGTTCATTCAGTATTCATTCAAGGAGAAGTTTCGCACTATTGCAGTAGATCGATATTTTTCATATAGCAAATTGAGATCAAGGAGAAACACATTGTTTGTATATTCGCATCTAGGAGAGGTGTTGTTCTTAATAGGCATTGTGTTGTGCCTAAGTTGTAAGCAGATTACTGCTCTTATTTGAATCAATATATAAGAGATATATTGGCTGGTTTTTTTTTTCCTCGGGTCGGAGGGTTTTCCCAAGGTATTGGTTGTGTCATTGTTGAAATTTGAATTAATTTTTGCATTCTAATCTGATGTTATAATACTAACAGAGACTACTCTCGAGACCCTTCAGATAGTCCTTGTAAAAGGACATCTTGTCCATCATGTTTAAATCAAATTGCTAACTTTGTGAAATCTAAATAGAAACATCCCAAGGAGTGTAACCATGGGGTGCCTAAGATTACAACAATATAGAAATCTTCTTTGATGGGGTGCTTCCCTAAGGTTATTAATAGTCGTGGAATTTTCCTTTTGCAAGGGGAGGTGGACCCATCAGCTAAGGCTACTTTAAAGCCTTCAAAATCTTTGGTTTCTAATTTTATCTTTGTAACCAAGTTTTCATCAATGAAATTATGAGTTGCCCCACTATCCACAAGGGTGATTACTTTTTGTCCCTTTAGAATACATTTGATTCGAAAGGGGTGGTGTTTGGGTGCTTTTGAGATGGTGACTAAGGTTCCATGTTCTTCTTCATCACACCATCTTCTTTTGCTTGGGATTTCTTCCTCTTCTTCCCTTGCTTCGTTGCTAAATAATGCCTCTATATTTCGTGCTTGGCTTTTCCTTCCACACATGTGTCCGGGTCCCACTTCTCCTTGCATCTGAAGCATAATTTTTCCTTTTTGAGGTCATCTCATTGTCTTTTAAGCTCATACCTATAGCAAACATGAACATGCTCCCATTTTTCCTTACAATGGTAGCATAGATTTTTTCTTCGAAGCTCTTCACGTTCACTTCTAGAAGGAAATCCCCTCTTATGCCAATTCTTCTTATATAGGGGTTTGGTATGTGTGTTTGATGAAATTTTTTTGAGTAGGTTTTGTCTTTTGATGATGTGGATTCCAATCTTAATGCCTTTTGAATTGCATACCATAGCATTGTAGGTTTGTGAGCACTCACTAGGCCTCTAATCGATTCGTTTAACCCTTCTACAAATAAGTATGTGAGTCTACTTTGGGAAACTTCGGGTATCATGACTGAAAGTTTTTGCAATTTAGTGGCCTAATCGTCCATGGTTCCATGTTTTAGTTGTGTTAGTTCTTTAAAATACCATTCGGGATGCTTTTGATCAAATCTTGTAATAAGTTTTTGAGTGAACTCGTCATAGGTTGTTATGTGTTGGTAGTCTTGGGTGATAAGGCCATGATGCCACCAATCATGGGCAGTTCCCTCCAAATGTAGAATGGCAAATTTAATGGCGTCTTCTTCCATCATGGGACTAAGGGATAGATATTTGTCCATCTTTTGAACCCATGAGCGTGTGGTGATTCTTCCTGATCCATCATAGTTGGTTAGAGTTATTTTACTTAAACCCTGTCTTAAATCTTTGTTGAGTTGTTTCCTTTCTCGTTTACAGGTAGCTCGTGATCTTGCATCACAATATGCCTCAAATGAGATATCTCTCTTATTTTCAGGGTCTAGCCTTAAGTAGGCCACAACATATTCGTCAAAGTTATTAATTTGTGTATTGGTTTCTTCTTCCTCTCTTGTTGGCCCTCCCTTGGGTAGGGATGAGGGTCTTGTTGCCCTAGGTGTTGATATCCTTGAGTGGTTAGAGCTGGCGTCCCTCCCATTGGTTTGGTTGGGTTGTGGGTTATTGTTCATGTTTTGAATGGTTTGGAGAAATGGTTGTGTCATTCTCTCATTTTGCTCCATGAGAGTTTGAGTTGATTGTTCCACGGAGGTCCTTAATTCATTTCCCATTTGTTCACCCATTGTGTTGTTGTGTGTAGAGTTATTGGTGCCTGCAAGTTTCTTCTTTTCTCTCTCGAAGGCTCTTTGGGCTCTTTGGCTAAGTTGCAACCACTAGCTTTCATCCCTCAGGCTTGCAGGAACGATGCTCGAATACCAATTGTAATGTCCCCTATTTGGATATACTTTATATTTTTCCCTAAATCACAATTCCAATGGAAAAGTAAGAAGCATATCTTAAATTATAACTTTCATTAAAATCCAATTTTAACCCTGCAATAATGTTAGCCAATGATTCATAAACAATTAGTTGATCATATGTATTGTTTGCAACATCCATGAAATTAATTGACAATTATAAGGTTCATTGATCTCTAAAACAGATAAGAACTATCAATGCGGATTCAAAGTTATTATCAACTCTAATAATCAACCATTGGGAAGATTGGAGACGAAGCTGCAATAGGATGCCCAATGTATTTCCTCTTTCTAAGCCCAAGGGCGGATAGGCAACCCCTTTGGCCCACTAATGGCAGACATTTCAGTCATCCATTATGGGTGGTCTACTTAGCATGAAATCTCCCTCTTTCTAAGCCCAAGGGCGGATAGGCAACCCCCCTGGCCCACTGGTTGTAGACACTTCACTCATCCATTGTGGGTGCTCTACTTAGCATGAAAATGGCTATCCCCATTGTACTCTTGTTTCTTCTTCTGATGGTTAATTGTAGAGACATAAATAACTTATAAGTGGACTGATAGCTTAGTTTGAATTGCAGTTCTTATTAGGCTCTATATGAAATGCATGGTATTAATGTATTTAAAACATATGCATCAAATTGCATACCACAATCTTTATGAAATTATATTACTGTTATAACCACAATAGTCAGATAATAATTATTGATGCAGATAACTTCTTTCTGCTCGTCTGCTGCAGATATATAACTGAGTGTGTGTTTTTCCTTAAGCTGATCAATGCCCTTCTCCACACCTTTGATTCTCCTCTTATAATATTTCCAAGAGGTGTGATATCTCCAAGGAGGGACGACCTGTCCCAAAAGAGGTGGCTGTTGGATGAGGTCAGCCTCATCATTAATCAAATTTAATTTATTTTATTTTAATCCTCTAAGAGTTGGCTACCTAGAGAGGGACAACTCTTCAGAGGGAAGCCCCTTTGCATGAAGTGGGACGATTCCTTGAAGGGGTCGGCCCCTTGAGGCACTACAATATTTAATTTAGTTTTAAACCTCCTCTTATTTATGCATCTAAATGCTGCCTGTGTATTTGAGTGCTGCGATTGAATGAGGGGACGTCTTCATGGTGGGGGCATGACAATCAAAATCATCAATTATCTCCTTGCCCTTGATCACAAAGGTAGTGTTCTTATCATTCTTCTTTTTCCTCCATGAGGGTGCCAGCGAAATCAGGGTGTAGTTTCCAACACGTCTCATTCAATTGTCTGTGCTTATTATAATGTGAACAATGAAATTTTACTTTCCCCTTACCCTCATCCTTCTGTTGATTAAAGCATTGGCATTTTTCTTGTGTTTGCTCTTGTCTTTGTCCTTGCCCTTATTCGTCTTTCTTGTTGTCCTTTATTCTTTTTCTTTTGCTTGAAAGAGGAGGTTTTCTTCTTGTGCCATTCAAAATGGTGTGCTTGGGCACACACTTCATTTATATTTTGAGATCTGGCCATTAGGACATGTATCTTTAGGTGTCTGAATAGCCCACCTATGTATTTCATCAAGACCTCCTCGTTCGTGACATTTTTCCCTGATTGCACAGCTGTTTTGCAGAACTCACTAGCATATTTTTGAACAGTCTGTTCTTGCCTTTGATGGAAGTAGTGCCATTGCATAACCCTCTCTTCCTCATGCCAAATTGGATAAAGTTGCTTTTTCAACAGATCTTTGAAGTCTTCTCTTTTGGAAACCAGTGGAACCTTGCAGCCTCCACATGACTATTCTCTCCATACCTAGCTTCTTTGTCAAGGCCAAGATGATGCTTACAAGTCTATCAATATTCCCAATTGAGCTTGATATCCTTGCAACATCATCCGTAGGATTTTTTAAATTAATTTCCCCATCTTCTTCCTCTGTTGCCATTGACCTAGCTGCTCTTGTATATTCTCTTGTACCAATCTTAGGTTCATAAGGGATTAAATTTCCAATTCCACTCGACGTCGTGGATGTCATAACTTGTTTAAAACTCCAATTTTCTTATCTCAATGAAGCTCTAATACCACTTGATCTGTAAACATTCAAGAGATAATCTCCTTGAGTGCACCACAAATGAATATCACTGTCAACTCACCAAAACATCCTTCTAAACATTGTTTTAACACCTTGTAAAGATGCAAACTACATTATTAAATGTTCATCATGATGCAACATACAATAAACATGAAAAACAAAGAGTAAATTTGCCAGGAAACACACACCCACAAGATTGAAAGAGAAGAATTGTCTTGGAGAAACTCTAAAAGGGTGAAAAACTCTAGTAAGAGTGAGTATTTTGCTTTTCATCACACTATCTCAATCTCACAATGAGCATGACAAATGAAGGTTACAACATGAGCCAACCTTCCCATCTTTGTGTTTACACAATCTAACATACTCCTCTATCCTTGCATGGTGCCACAATGGAAGAACAAACATTGAATGAATCGATTCAAGTGCCAAAATCCTTAAAATTCTGTTCTTTGTCTTGACAGCTATGCTTTGTCTAGATTGGTGATCTTGCATTTGTTATGATGTCTGTGAAATCCTTTCTGTAGCTTGGAGTTCACTGCAGTAGATGTTGCTTTTGCTGGTTGTACAAAGTGGAAAATTTCCCATTCCTGCTTTTCTAGTTAGGGTACAAGTTTGCAACTTGCTATGGAGATTCTTGAGACGCTCCAGATCATCTCAGATACCACCTTGACCTATTTGCAGCTTTGTTTGTATCATATAACCATGGTTTTATGTTGATTTCAAGTCTCCAAGTTGCTGGTCACTTTCTTGACTTAAGTGGTATGTCCCCATTGGTCTAGCTTCATTTGACATGATTTATAGATCGATACTTTATTGAGAATAGAAGATTTCCATGCATTTCTTTTATTTAGCCAAAGGGTCTTGTATACATGATATACAAATTTATATTCCATTGATTGAATGGCAAGAGGTAAAATTTGCTTAGGTAGAGATTTAAACTTTTTGAAAGAAAAAACTTATGTGAATAGGAGATATCTAGGCATTTCTTTTATTTAGCCAAAGGGCCTTGTATACATGAAATACAAATTTATATTTCATCAATTGAATGGAAAGAGGCAAAGTCTGCTCAGGTAGGGTTTTAAACTTGTTGAAAGAAAGAACTTATGTTAATGTCCAATAGTGACCAAAAGAGGTTAATTTGAATAGAAAAATTGAAATTTGCTATGATGGTTAAAGAAGGTAGTACTTAAAGCATCCGTCGTAATAGAAAGCAATCTATTGGGTAAATGATTTTTTTTTTTTTTTAAAGTTATGTTTCCCAAGAAAATGTACAACCCTAAAGAACTTTACGAATGCATGGTAATAGCTATAAGAATGCAATTGTATTGAGATACAACAAAGCAAAGAACCCTAGTCTTTCTCAATGATGGAGTGAAGGTTTAGAGACTTGTCAATGACTACCAATATGGAGTCTAATAATGCTGCCTAAAGAGTGGCTGGGATCAAGAGGAGTTGATTGAGCTATCCTCAAAAGCATTAGGGTTTACTTCTCTAACACCCAAGGTCAGTGAACTCTTGGAAGAGTACATACCTATTGACAATAGGTGTAGGACATTTAATGTTGGTAATCATAAAGGGACCATTGTGCTAAATACTTTTCTTCAAGCCATATAAGTGATAAGTCATGTTGCTAACAACGACTCATTCACTCGATGCTATTTGAAATCTTGAAGCATAACCATCTTATGTTGATTGTTTTCCATTTCCATTTAAAACTTAGTAATCTTAGTCAACTTGTAGACAACCACCACTTTATATTTTCTTATGCTCATTTTTGAAGTTTTTTCTATAATGTCCCCTCTTCGATAAATTCATGTGGCAAACCTAAAGTTCATTTCCTTTCTTTTTGGTAAGCTAAGCCTGATTGATCCCCGTCCCCTCGATCACAACTTCTCTAACTATAGAGGGTTTCGTGTTTGAGCTTCTATGTGCATGCTTTTTTGTCAAGGTTTTGGACTTTGCCATCTTGACATACCCTCTTGTCGAACTCCACTCTTTCCCTTCCCTTATCAAAGTTTCAAACTTTTCCCCATTAGCATGCCTTTTCTTAACTTGTGGCAATTCCCTGCAATATCCGCGACCCTCGAGCTCTCAATTTCTTGCCTTTTTGCCCTAATCTTCCCACCTACCTCCCTGCATGTCATTGATGCTACTAATGGCTTGTTTTGAAACCAGAACTGCCTAGAAAGGGATTTTCTTGCTTGATCAAACATTGTTAATATTTTATAAAGCAGATTTCACTGTACTTGCATTGCCAATGGTGGAAAACAATGATTCCTCATTTATTTCTGTGGTTGCATCCCTAGTGACCCTTGGTTGTCACGAATCTCTACTGTTCTTTCTTGGATGGGAACTTATTTCTGATAGCGGATCTCCATAATACCAGAAGGGTTGCCATGTTCCTTGTATCATTGTTGTTGTCTACACCCAAACCCTACGAAATACTGCACGGAGCACGTGTTGTTTAGAATGCCAGACCTGAGGATGAAAACTTTCATATTTGTAAAGAACCAGAGGATGGGAACCCTTTGTTTTACAGGTCTGAGGACAAAAACTCTTTGACTTGGCAAGTCGACTTCATCTGGAGGTCAAGAGAGGATTCCATGGTTACAGATCAACCTACATCATATCAAGTACATTGACAGACTTCTGTAAGCAACTCGTAGGGTATTTACAGTTGTATTTGCTGCTGTTGCAGCCACTGCACTAGCTTCTATCATGGCTGATGCTGTCTATTATTTTTGCTGTATAATTGAATGTAATGTTCAGACTTTGTTGGGTTGCTCAATAGCTGGGGGGTATCAACATCCTCATCATCATTTTTTGGGGGTTATCCTGCCTAACAATCAAGGGGTTACCATGGGGATTATTGGAAAGAAAATACTTACATAGAGCCAACATTAACCCTTGGTGCAAAGGAGGCAAGGCACCATTGTGAATATTCTACTTAGGGAAGAAAGTAGGTAAAAAGACAGATTTATCCTATCATTGTGACAAATATGGTTCAGAATGGGGAAATGATAGGCATGAATTATTGTATACCTACCTTCTAAGGTAAAATAATGCATAACAAACTTATTGACCAAGGAAAACGATGGAGGAAGGTCGTGCCGAGCATAGCCATTTTGAAACCTCGTTAGCACCTCACCTTCATGCAAGAATTTCTCCACACAACCTTGATAATCAACACCACTTTTTTTCACCACCTTTCTACCTTTGTTATCCAATCTAGTGGCTTCAGATATTAACTGAGTTGTCACTCCAAATTTCACCACACCAATAGTAACATGACCTTTCTTCCATGAGTTAGTGAACTTTGAGGTCGGATCCTCATTGTAACCACACATTGCTTCAGAGAAAGAAGCCATACCAACACCTCTAAAAATTATCCAAGATTAGAATTTCGTTTGAGGATGACACAATTAGGGGGTTCCGTTCTCTTCCTCGACCTTCCTATTCTGGTTTGTGCCCTTCTTCATACCACCCAAAATAACAAATCTCCCAAAACTCACACTACTGCCTCCAAACTTGCAAAGAGAACAAATGTAGATTGTGAGAAATTGAAAGCCATTTAAGATACCTAAAAGAATCTACCACATGATAGGAACCAAATACATGAGACCAAGGACAGATTTGAAATGATTAGCTATCTCCTTAATAAATATTGCTAGGTTATCAATATCGAGTCAAGTCTCAGAAATGTGGTGGGAAGGGACATATGACACGCTAATAAAATTTGAAATGGCCAAAGCTTTGTCATTACAAATATACATGTGATACGGGGGGTACTCAGAAATGATTAACACATTAATTATCTCCCTGATGAAATCCTCCTTATCAATTTCCATAATTTGAAATGTATCGACCTTGCTACTATCATTATTTATGTCCATCCCATCACCAAATAATCTAATAATCACACGAGCCAGACCCTTTATCCAATATTTATTGGTTATAAGCATTTTCATATTTTTCTTTTAGGACTCTATCTCTTATTTCCCCTAACAACAAACCATACTCCCAACGTGTCCAAATATTACACTTAAGAGCTTCATTAGCAACAATATACACAAATTAGTTACCTTCCCTGTAAACATGTTGATCTCTGCAGCAAGTGAAAATTTGCATGTGCATTTTACAATTATCCATAATATCTCTTAATTCTTAAGGGACAACACTATCACCTTTCAATATATCAATAATGAGCTTAGAGTCTCCTTCTAGGATAAATTTTTGGAAGCCTAACTCTTCCAAAGTTTAATACCTCCCCAAGAAGCCATAGCCTCAACCTTATTCTTAGAGAAAATCCCAAGATTTTTCCCATATAGAAGATGTTTTAAAATAGGTCATGCTGCTGCACAATATGGTTTTGAGAAAAAATCCATGAAGGCTACATGGTGGAAAGGTGATTCTCAACAACATTATACTGTTGAGAAGAAATTTGAACAACCTAGGAGTTTTTCTAAGGTGGTTGCTTTGGAATCACAGGGCCTTGAGGCGTCCTCTCCGGATGTCTCTAATGGTGGGGTTGTTGATGCTATGCAAGACTACAATGTTGAAATCCCTAATGAGAAAGAGAGTGGGCCTTTGGCTGCCACTTCTAGTGATAGTGCTCCAGCTATCACTTCGGGTGGCTCTTCTGATTTGGCTACGCCTGCAAGGAGGAATACAAATCAAATCTCTAAGACAACGTCTGCAGACATTCTTCTTCAGGATAATGGTGCGCTGGCTTGGATTGATAAGGCAATGCAAGTGGAAGAGGGATGGATTACTGTAAAGGGAAAGAAATAAAATTCCTTTAAGCCTCCTTTTGACATGACTCTCCGCTCCCACAAGAGTAATTCTAAATGTAAATATTGATGGTTCTTGTTTATGATCCAGGTGGATCTAGAAAACCAAAACATTTCAGTCTCAAAATATCACGAAACCATCATCATGATGTAGAGCTCGTCGACACAGTCCTAACGCAACTTGAACAGGCTCAAAGGAGTCTGTATGCAGAATTTATGCACAGTCAAAGGTATGGTCAAACAGGCAAATCAAGGGGCCAAGAAAAAGGCAAAAAATTCATCATCTCCAAATTGGTCAAAGTTGATGTCATGACTAAGGGCTCATCGCCACAAGTCCAACACAGTTTGTTTAGTTAAAAATAGAGTGAACGAGCAAGATACAACTAGTCAAAGTTTTGGTCAAAATGATGATGTGGCATCGCCAAAACTTGACACTTGGTGGGACACATGGCATGTGACATGGCAGGAGTAGTGAGTTGGCATAAATAATAACCATAATTATTAAAAGAAAAAAATGTGTGGTTTAAAAATAAAAATAAAGAAAAATAATGAGGATTTAGTGGGATTAGATCCCATAACCAATGCCTTAAAATCCTCTTTCCTTCCCACTCTTCATGGAAAGGAAAATCCCTCCGTATACATATATCTTTAAATAAGATTTAATTCTCCTAAATATAATGTCAACCTTAAAATAATATTTAAAGGGATTTTAAATAATAACCCTATAAATAAGGGATTAACCCCTCAAAAGTGGAGAAGCCCCAATTTAAAAGGGGATGGGTTATATAAAACCTTTTTAAAAGGAAATAATATAATAATCCCTATAAATGAGGATTTTAATTTTAGAAGCCCGTTAAATGATAGTTAAGGAGGCTTAAAATAAATTAATGGCTTAAGGGAGTTTTTAGGCTTTTGGGAAATTATTTTTGTAAGCCCAAATTATAAGGGTCAATATTAAGGAGATTATTATGGAGATTTTATTGTAAAGGGGAAAGTTTGCAAATATTTTTAAGTTTTAAAGGAGATATGAGTATATTTGCAAAATAATATGGTTTTAGACCATATTAGCAAATAAATTGGTATATAAAGAGGATGTTTTGGCTTGGGAATCAATCAAGTTCACTTGGAGAAATAATTCTAGGGGTGAGAAATTTTGGAGAAGAATTACAAGGTGATATTATACACCAAAAATTGTAAGAGTGAGGAATTTTGTGAAGGTTTTTGAAGCTTGAATATTGTAAGAAGGCATGTTCAAGTGCTTGGTGATATTAATGAAAGCGGTCCAACATTGAGAAGCAGACCTAGAGATGTAGTCCTTTGAAGGACGAACTCCGTTATCAACTTGTATTTGATCTTTCTATCTTCTGTCTCATTCTTCTTCTATCTCCTGTCTTACATTCTCTCTAATTTCATTTCAGTTTATTCTTCAATCCATTATTTGATTTCTAATTACAACATTTTAGTAATTAGTAATTTCATTAATTTATGTAAAAGTGAATCTAGACTATAATTTCAACTAATTAAACAACATAGTCATGCAATTATGTCTGGATCAGGAAAAATTGTAATTCGGGTTAAATACATTTGTATGTTAAACCTCTAATTACATATCAGTTTGGGGGCTGGTTTTTGGTTGTTTTGCGACTTTGTAGTCGGTTGTGGTTCTTTGGCCTTGGTTGCCTTTCTTTTCCTTGGCTGTATGTGCTTTCATGTCTTTATGTTTAGACAACCTTCTGGTTGAGGGTTCCAGATCCATTCAAAATTTGTTTGTAAAGGGTTTCGGGGTCCCTTCAAAACCTGTTTTTACCTTAATAAAAAACAATGCAGTCCCCAAGGTGATTACTAATAAGACCTCCAACCCCTTCCAACCTAGGGTTTCCTTTAAAACAACCATCAAATTTACAATTGACCCAACCCATCTCACGGGAAGACCAAATAGTATTCTTCTTTGTAATGCAAGTATACCAATTGACATTTGTGAGATGCTTTTTAAGGCCCCAAATTTGCTTAATTCCGATCTCCTTATAGGAGGGCATAACCTTAGAGTAGTACACAACTTACACATTTTATTGGATTTGACTCTTAATATCCATACATAAGTCATTTCTATTTCTTGTTGTTTCCCTGAAGATCCTATTATTTCTCTCCTTTTGAATCCCCTAGGTTATGAAGGGGGGGGGGAGGAAGCTTGACTCTAGAGATCTTTAATAACTTTGTGAGAGAAAGGAAAAAAATAACAACTATCAATAAACATTTTCATAGGAGGAGAAACCCATTCTGAAGCAACAAGGGAAGAAAGAAGGACAAAATTTCTCTAGAATACGAACAGTGGAAGAACAAATGCATAATTGTCTCTTCCTCCTCTTTGCAAAGGAAGCATCTATTAATAAATTGGAACCATATTCTTACTAGATTTTTATTAGTGAGGATTTTGCCATGGGAAGCAGACCACTAGAAGCAATTAACTTTAGGAATAATTTTTTTTTATCCAAACATTGTTCCATTGGAAGCCAATGTTGGCTAATAAAGTTTTTTCTAACTCTACATAGGTAGACTTAACAAAGAAACAACCTAAAGGACTCTTGATCCACAACCATTCATCCTTCCTATCTTTTGAGAATAAGGCAACCTCCTCGATTAATTGGTGAAGCCTTTGCACTATAGGATCTTGGTTTTGCGATCTATCTCACCTTAGGTCGGATCCATAAGTTGATTGTTGAAGTTAACCCAATGGGGTTCTGGCCCATCCAAATCAATATAACCAACAACCTGTTTGCCACAAGTCTTGATCAAACTTTGTTTTAGAGGGTTGAGGTGATCAAAGGATGTGAGTAGGGGCCCAATGTTCCAACCATATTTTTAGAAGTCTGTGTCATTACCATTGCCAATACACTTCATAACTGCCATTTTAAGCACACTTCTGGTTTTAAGGAGGTTGTTCTAGAAAATAGAGCCATAAGGAAAATCAGAGGTACTAAGGAAGCAACCCCAGTCTCTATTTCTAAGATATTTAGCTTTAAGAATCATAACCTAGTCTTTGTCTCCTTCAAGCAAACTCCACCCCAATTTGGCAGTAAGAGCTTTATTAAAGAGTTTAATTCCCCTTATACGAAGGAATCTAGCAATTTTAGGAGCGTAAAATTCCTCCCATCCCACCAGTGCCATTCTGTTTCTCTCCTATGTTCTTGACCAAAATAATCTTTTTAATTTGTTCAAAATTTTCAACAATAAAAGTAAGAATATTGAATAGGGATAAGTAGTAGACTAAAATATTTTTAAGCGAGGCTTTTAACAATTGGAGCTTCTTGACTTGACTTAAGAGGTTTCCCTTCTAGTGGACCAACTTATTTTGAATTCTCTCAATAATATGGTTCCAGTAATTACTATTAGATTTTTTAGAGATAAGGGATAGGCCTAAGTAGGAAGTAGGCATAGCAACTTATTGGCAACCCAATATGCATACTTCACAATCTGGTCGAAGTTGAAAGCATATTAACTTTTTGGTAGTTGATATGCTGGCCTGAAGCACAGGCATAGACATTCAAGATAGATTTCCAGTGATCTTCTTCCCCAACCAAGGCTTCACCAAAAAGGAAAGTATCATCAACAAACTGTTGATGAGAGGTAGGAGGGAGGGTTGAAGCAACCTAAAAACCTTTCAACACCTTAGTATCCAGGAGTTTTTGGATGTTTCTTCTATATACTTTGACCAAAATAATGAAAAGATAAGGGGAGAGAGGATCCCCTTTCCCGAGACCATGAATACAAGAGAAGAAACCTTGAGGAACCCCATTCACCAATACCGAACACTTTGGAGTAGTAACACAAGCCGTGATAAGTTTAAGGAACCTACCATTGAACCCAATTTTTTTGAGGATAACAAAGAATGGTCAGGAAACTCTGTCAAAGGATTTAGAGATTTCAAGTTTCAAAGTCATCCCAACATTTTTACTAAGGTCCATAGAATGGAGAATCTCATGAGTAGTTATAGCTTCATCCAAAATGTGTCTTCCTTGAAAAAACGCTTTTTTATTTTTGGCTATCATTTTATTCATAATAACTTTCAATCTAAACATGATGATCTTAGAAATTTTTTTATACCCAGTATTGAATAGACTGATAGGTTTGAAGTCATGCATTGAGGAAACATTTTCCTTTTTAGGAATAAGAGCTATGAAAGTAGCATTAAGTTGGTTAAAAATCCTATGTGATTTGAAGAAGTCTTTAGCAACATTTAGGAGGTCTTTATTCATGATGTCCCTAAATGCTAAAAGAAGGTTGGGGAAAAACCATCAAGCCCATGAGCCTTGTAAGCACCAAAGGAGAAAACAACATAGTTCACCTCCTAAAGGGAAACAACTAGGAGCATCTCTAAGATTTTCTTTCAATTATTGAACTTCTTTAGACTAATCAAGGTCATCAATTGCCACTAGGAGCTGCTGCTGAAGACTACCAGAGTCCATCACATTCCAAGATCTACCTCAAGATGAAAAACTTCTTCAAAGGAACTGCGCTCTGATACCAATTTTTGGACTCAAGGGAACAATAAGAGGGGAGAGGGGGGAGGGGGGAGGGTGGAGGTGGGTGAATCAGTGTTCAACAAATCTTACTTTCATTACTCTGAAATTTAAACCATTCTGACATTACATTAAGAGAAAGATGCAATCATTCAAAGGAAACATTCATAACACCATAACACACATATTTTTTGCATGGAAAACCTGTTAGGGGAAAAACCATGGTGGAGGTTAATCCATAATTTGAGTACTCAAATATAATTGTTTATAAAAAAGAATGCACTTGCATTCAGGCACACTGCCTAGAGCTCACTGCTCAAGAGAAAGGATCACCGCCTTACAAAATTCAGATTAAGACCATCTGAAGAATGAATTGAGATAGTAGCATCTATCTATGCCAAGTTACAATTTCGGTGAAGCTCATAGATTCAATTTTGGATCTACTTTCTGATTTTGCACTTCGCTCTGCTCTTTTCTTCTCTTCACATCACTTATAAACAAATTCACACTATTACTCTGTTGAATTTTGCACTACACAATGATGGATTACACATTCACACTTCTTACACACATAGACTCTTACATTCGCTTCTTAAATGACAAAACCAAACTCATATATATATCCGCAATCAAGGATTTATTCACCCATCAATCGACTTCATAAAGTATTAAGTTACTTTCATCTTGTCAGCCAGATCCACCACTAAATGTTTATGCACATCCTCCAAAGCCGGTTAGGACAAAGGGAGGATCCCAAAAAAACTTAATCGAGCACAAAGACTCTTAATTAATTACATCTTATACATCCACGATTACTATATTTGTCGGGTCGGCCTTCTAGCACTAATAATCAACAAATTAGTGCATCAGATCTTCTAGATCACATGCTAGTGAGTGCACATCAAAAAAATCCTTCACCAAGGTATTATCAACATCAATAGACATTCCTTCGAGATCCTCAACTCAAAATATCTGTCCAGTAAGGTGTTCAAATCAACTTTTATGCCTATAACCGGATGCTCTGTTCTTTACTTTGTTTTGCCAGTAGAAACCAAAACTATACTGTAGACTAGATAGGTTGCTTGGGTTGCCATCAATGACAACACTTAAAAGCCATATGCCAACAGTCTCCCTAGACATATGCTAAAAATCTCCCCCTTTGGCATTGATGGCAACACTTAGTGAAAAATGACTAAGTGACAGAATCATTATAGGTATACTGCCAAACTTGTACTGCACTTTCTCCCCCTGAGATTTAGAAGGCATTATTTCCCCTATATTGCTTTCTTTTCTCCCTCTATAAAGCATTTTTCACCGCATTCTCTCCCCCTTTGACATCAATGACAAAGCATGGATGCCATATGCCAAAAAAGACAAAAAGTGTTATTGACAAGATAGTGACAAAATAGTGACAAAACACGTGTTCAAAATCCTCAAGGATTCAAAACTTCAACACATATATGCCGACAGTTCTCCTCCTTTGATCAAAACTTAAAAAACTTGAAAAAAATTAACTGCCATCTTTAGAAGATTATCTTATGGTTTTTCTTCACTTCTGGAACGTATTTCTTCCAACCATCTATTGTAATTCCAATGATAATGATCAAGCTATTGTTCTTGGAAGTCTTGTTCACAATTTCAGTTAGAGATTCATGAATTGTAATTGCTTCTTCTAGTTTCTCACCATTCCTCAATATTTCCACCATCTGCTCCAACCTGCATTCGATTAGATCCTTTACCTTCCAGAAAGTATCCACAAGAGTATTCTTGGAGAGTTGAATTTTTGTATGTTTTGACTGTAGCTCCCAGATTCTTTTCCTGATGATGCCATCCAGATCTTGAGACATGTCAAAGATTTTACCAATGTCATTCAGTTCTGTTTCAATCTAATCCATTTTCTCTTTGTAATTGCTGACTGCATGGGGCCAACGAATGCAATAGTTGTTGATGCCTATGGATGAGTTTATGCATTGCCTTAACTCATTAATTTTCTTCTTCAGTTTGGAAAGGGATACTCTGAATTGCTCCTTCAAGTGAGATAACTTCACCAACTTCCTTTTCTTCAGAATTCGATGTTTCTTTGCTACATTCAATCATTTCATCGGGCAAAATTTTCTGCAAGCTTTCCAATCTAATTTTGCATTTCTCAACATGAGAATTTAACACACTTAGAATCATGTCTTGATTATATGATGGTCTAACAAACCATAATCTAGCTATTTTTTGCATTCCATCTTCACCTTGAATAAGCTGTTGTAGCTTTTTTTTTGTCAGATATTCTTTTTCCTCACTACCTTTTTCTAGTTCAGATTCATTTTTCAGTGGATTCTTAGTTCCTTCATTAGATTTTTTGTCTAGAATGTCCACAATTTCTTTTTCTTTTCCTTTTCCCTCAATTCCGGGAACTTTGCTTTCCAGAGGACTGTATTCAGTAATTCCCTTTCGTCTTTTCTATCCTTTATCAGTGCCATCGTAAGAGGAACCAACTTCAATTGATCTTACCGGAAGGGAAATATTGGCTGAACCACACTTTTCAAGCAGATTCTTAAAGAAATTTTCAAATTCCAAATCCCAGTTAACCAAGCTCTTAGAGTAAGAGTATATCTGTTTGCATACTGGTTCGTTTGATTTCCATACCACATTGTCAATTTTCAGCAAGCAATTCAAGAAATACATTACCAGACATATAATCAAAGTATCGAACCTGAATGGATAACCTGATTCCTTTGTCAGTTGAAAATTCTCCATGAGCTGATCCTTTAACAACCTGCATCTAGATCAAAGTCCTGACCTTCAATTATCATTTTGTGAGCAATATAGATTGCGCAAGCCGATGTGGCTCCTTCTCAATTTCTGTAGAAGAATTTATATGTTATTCCATGTGCAATGTACTTTGTGACAAGATTATTGATTGTTGCAATCATCAAGGATCTCTGATCTTCGATTATTCTGGTTAGGGTTTCAACCTCTTTGTTTCAGATATATTGCTTCTTGGGAACATTTTGATTTTGCAAAATCCAGTTAAATTCTCAATTGCCTCTTTTGAAATGATGTAGGGCTTGTCCAAAGTTAGAACATCATCATCTAATTTGATCAATATGAATTTCATGATTTCTGCATTCTCAAAGTGTGGAAACTCACTCCACATATCCAAATTCCAATGTTTAGCTTCACTCAATTGCTTTAATTCATTAGGCAGTAAAAAATTCCTCATAGAACTAATCTTTACACTATTATATTCATCTAGAGCGATCAACCCTCTGATTTGTTGCATTTTATTTTTGAATTTAGGGTTTGCAACCGCACACCAAATTGTATGAAAATTTTGAGAATAATTTGAAATACCTGATAAATTTCAAGATTTTCCGATGAATCGATTTTACGGCTTCATAATTTGCCTATCGAGTGCTCTCCTTCTTCTCTTGTTTGATGCAAAGTGAAAAATGACGGTTCTGACTTGAATTTTATAGCTCACACACATGCAATAAATGCATTTTCCCTAAGTTTCCTGGAGACTCTGTTTTCCCAAACAGTGACAGAAAAATCTTCTGTGAACCTATGAATTGTCTGAATTTTCTTTGCTAAAATTATCCAAAACTTTTGTACGTGCCATATATATATTTTCTTGACTATTCTCTTCATTCCGGTACCATCCATAGACAGGGGAGGAAGGTTTTTATTGAAGGACTCCCCCTAGGCTAGTGGCCTGAAATTAATTATCGGAAAGTTACCGGAGTCAGGTTCTGGTATGGAACCATTTCTAGCATCAGAATCACTTTTCTTCACCCATGTCATCTTCATCTAATCTCTGATCTCATCCATAGTCACCTTTTCCTTTCCTTTATCATTTTTCTCTACATTTCTACCTCTGTATATTAGACCTTTTCTGTCTACATTTTTGTTTCTGTAGAATCTTGCAATATGACCATATTTGTTGTAGTTGTAGCACACAATGCTTTCTTGTCCTGACCAATCATTCCAATGACTTCTTCTAGATCTACATTTATTATCAACATGACCAAGTTTCCCACATGTATAGCATTCAACACTTCTTCTATCAACAGAGTAACTTGACACATTTATGCATTCAATTGATTTATGACCAATTTTTTTGCAATTGAAACACTGACCAAAGAATGATGAAACTCTTGAGTTCATATTACCTCTACATAGAGCAACCATATGACCGAACTTATTGCAAGCAAAATAATACCCATTAAATATTTGTGCATTAGGTACCTTATCGGATACCTTCCATTTTTGTTTTTTCTGAAATTCTTTTTTCCTAATCTGGAATTTTCTCCCTTTTCATATCCAAGACCTCTCTTATCATTTCCACTCTTCTGTCCTTGAGTCAGCTCATCAAGTTTTACTGAGCTGATCTTAAAATTTTCTCTGTATTCATTTACAATGACAAGATCATTCCTAAGAGTAAAAATCTTCTTACCAAGTTCTTCTTCAATGTTTCTGGTTCTTTGAAGTTCACTTTCCAACTGAGTGAATTCCCCTTTTATTCTACTACATTCATCAGATTTCTCCTTCAAGGTTTGAGAAATATTTTCCTCATTTTTCTTCCTTTCTTCAATCTCTTTAGTCATCTTCATCGTCATAGATTCCATCTCATGTTTTAGGTTTGTATTGTCTCTAGCAAGCTTTTCACATTCTTCGGTTATTTCCTTCAAGGTTTGATTCAAATGAGCATCATCCATATTTTCACTCTCTTTTTGCTTGATCTGATCACAAAGATCTTTCCTGTTCACCCTGGATTTAACTATCTGATCCTTCAATGACTGGATGAATTTCTCAGCATCTCTAAGATTTTCTTTCAATTCTTGAACTTCTGCTTTAGACTGATCAAGGTCATCAAGTGCCACTAGGAGCTACTACTGAAGACTACTAGAGTCCATCACATTCCAAGATCTACCTGAAGTTGCAAAACTTCTTCAGAGGAACTGCACTATGATACCAATTGTTGGACTCAAGGGAACACTGAGAGGGGGGGTGAATCAGTTTTCAACAAATCTTACTTTCATTACTCTGAAATTTAAACCATTCTGACATTACATTAAGAGAAATATGCAATCATTTGAAGGAAACATTCATAACACCATAACACATATTTTTTGTGTGGAAACCTTGTTAGGGAAAAACCACGGTGGAGGTTAATCTACAATTTGAGTACTCAAATATAATTATTTACAAAAGAGAATGCACTTGCATTCAAACACACTACTTAGAGCTCACTGCTCAAGAGAAAGGCTCACTGCCTTAAAAAATTCAGATTAAGATCATCTAAAGAGTGAATTGAGATAGTAGCATCTATCTATGCCAAGTTACAGTTTCGGTGAAGCTCATAGATTCGATTATGAATTTTCTTTCTAATTCTGCACTTCGCTCTGCTCTTTTCTGCTCTTCACATCACTTATAAAAAAATACGCACTACTACTTTGTTGAATTTAACACTATACAATGATGGATTACACATTCACACTTCTTACACACATACACTCTTACATTTGATTCCTAAATGACAAAATGAAACTCATATATATATCCACAATAAATCCATTCACACTTTTTACACACATACACTCTTACATTCGCTTCCTAAATGACAAAACCAAACTCATATATATATCCGCAATCAAGGATTTATTCATCCATCAGTCGACTTCATAAAGTATTAAGTTACTTTCATCTTGTTAGCCAGATCCACCACTAAATATTTATGCGCATCCTCCAAAGTCGATTAGGACAAAGAGAGGACCCAAACAAAACTTAATCGAGCACAAAGACTTTTAATTAATTACATCTTGTACATCCGCGCTTACTATATTCGTTGGGGTCAACCTTCTAGCACAAATAATCAACAAATTAGTTCACCGGATCTTCTAGATCATGTGCCAGTGAGTGCACATCAAAAAAATCCTTCACCAAGGTATTATCAACATCAACAGACCTTCCTCATAGATCCTCAACTCAAAATACCTGTTCGGTAAGGTGTTTAGATCAAATTTTATGCCTGTAACCGGATGCCCTGTTCTTTACTTTGTTCTGCGAGTAGAAACCAAAACTATACTGCATATCGAATAGGTTGTTTGGGTTGCCATCAATGAAAACACTTACAGGCCATATGCCAACAATCTCCCTAGAAATATGCCAACAATTCTAAGTGTAGCCCAAGTAGGCGTACCCACATAGCGATCGCACACAGATCAACAAATGAGTCAAAACTCAATTTCCATTTTCATAGTGAGAGAAAGTTCTTAAAACTAACATTAAAAGCCCAAGGACGTCCCGTGAGAACCTTTATCATATCTTCATATACAAAAAAGGTAAAAAAGAAAACCTTTGGAAATAGCACTAATAGGAACACTTCCTTTTAAATTCCAAACAGAGGCAACCCATTGCCTTTGTAGTGTCCCTCAAGTTGCTACTATTTGTTTCAGTTTGCTTATGTCAGTTTGTTAGTCATTTAGCTGTTTTGGATACCACATTACATTATTTCAGTTATGACGAAGATACTATGTTAGGTTTTATACTAGGTTGATGATACATTAGACATTGTGATCATCTGATTATGTTCATGTGGTGACATTATGATCGACATTGAGTGTGTTATGGTTTCATGTTGTTTTTGAGCTTAAATGAGTTTATGCTGTAATGTTGCATGTCAATCTTGGTGAAGGAGATAGTTAGCATTACTCACTTGTGAGTACCCTGCTACGCTGTGACTCTCCTTTATGGTGTGATTGTCGATATATGTTGATATGTTTGACATTGTTGTTTTATGTAGTTTGTAGGTATAGGCATTGACTGCACTTGATTTTTCAAGTTTGAGTGTGCCATAACCCAATGGAAATATGTTGTTTCAGAGATAGTGTCAGGTCCTCTCTCTTTAGCCATCGTTCTTGATAGAATGAGTACCCGTTTCTTACCCTTTTGTTGTTCGTCGTTCTTTTTGTCACGTCATTCGTGTGTTCATCGTGTTTGGAAATTGACTTTTTTAGTTAGTTAAAGGATTTGATTTATAAGTATTTGATTTTATTGTACTTTAATTGCAATATTAGATTAAAATTATTTATGTTTAGATTAATACTCTGTAATTAAAGTATGATTAATGTTTTAAAAGGATTGATTAAATTAAATTGTTAAAATAGAATATTAATTAAATGTAATTGCTGAATTGTTGAGCAACTTAAATGTTTTTAAAATAGATATTTTTAAATAAGTTGTTTTCAATAGATTATGGAAGATATCTGAAAACATGATTCGAAATGAGGAAGTGTCATCTTGAGTTATTGTTTAATTTGATCTGCTTTCGTTCGCATGCCTGTCAGTTAAGCTTTGTGATTGTAATTTAATTAAAAAAGAAGGTTATGCAATTTGTGCACGATAATTAGGTTTTTTGGGAGAAAGCTGTTTTCATGGCAGTATTGTTTTTGGGGAAAAATATTTTTGTTTCTTTGTGTGTTTCTATTGTAAAGTTTTGAAGATTGTGAATTTGAAGGCTTTTGCGGGTGACGAAAGGTATCCAAAATCAGTTTTCCGTGCCTTATTCCATTCTTTGTCGAAATTTGAGAGATTATTCTAGGTTTTCTTCTTGGTTATTGTTTTGAAATTGAAACTTCTAAATGCCATTTATAGGATTTGATTTACTTTATGTTGAGCCTATATACCGATTAACCTAGACAAACATCAGAAAACAAAAATGTTATTGATTAGTTTTGATTAAATTGAAGGGAAATTATAAAGAAATGGAAACCTAGCTTTGAATCTTTAAAATCTACATAAAATTTGCTTTAAACTCCATTATCGATCTGTGGATTGAATACGTATTTTATCGTTGTAGATCATCTGTAAGATTTAATCATTTGTATCATTTTATTGATATGCTTGAATCTCTTGCAACCTTTGTTGAATTGCATATAGTTGTCTCTTTTACCAAATTGTTGCCTAGTTTATGTTTTTGGTGGGTATTTGATATTCCTTTGCAGTCGTATATAGAAGCCTAGGTCTGTAAGATATGGATTTATTGATCTTGATTCTTGCACAACCAATCTACTTGTTGGCCTGCGTACGAATTTTCCATCCTTTTCCTCAACCTTGTGTATGCATAGTCGTCAGTGTTCTTTGACATCTTCATTCTTTTTCTTTGCATATTTTAGTCTGGTGATGCCATGCGATACAATTCTCTATTTTTAATCAAAATTATCATCTTATAGATTGCTAGAGGAAACCACTTCTCTTTCTATACTCATGTCATTACTTCACTTTTATGCATGCAAGCCTAAAACTGTGTAGATGTCGCTGTTGTATTGTTTCCATCATTGGTATATCAGATCGTTGGGTTACCTTAGAGGATGCCCAATTTTCCCTCTCCACATCGATTGCTTTTATAGGTTCTATTATGGGACACTGTATCCTTCTATTCTTTGTTACTATTTCCTTATTTCTTTTGGTCATGCGTATATTCATTTAGTGATATTGTTGCGGCTGGGCTTAAACGTCACACACTAAGCTTTTGACCGCTTAGGTGGCTGTGGGCCCATTAATTTGCCTGATGTCCATTCCCTTCCGTTTCCATTCAGAAAATAATCCCCGTTAAGTTGTTAACCTTTGAATTTGAATGTTATTCCCGCGCGGTTGATCTCATAAAACAAAGTGCTTCGCAAAAGGTGGTCCTATCTACCTCACTGCTGTCATGGAATAACTAGCTGCTGAGGTATTTTCACAGGCTTTCTTGCTTTATGGAAATGATTTCTACAACAGACAAAAGACATGGCGTGCTCACAATGCAGTCGATCCAAAAAGCATATTTCCATCCCAATCACTTTTATTTGCTACTGTACTCGCGCCTATGCCAAAATGGGAGCTTTGGAACAGGGTATGGACGTCCATCAAAGTATAATGGAAGGGTGATGATCATCAGATGTCACAGTTGGAAATGTTCTGGTAGAAGTGTATGCAAAATGTGGAAGCATAAACAAGGAACATGAACCGTTTGACCGATGCCTCAATGAAATCTGGTCTCATGGAGTGCTATGATTGCAGGATATGCACAAAATGCATTTGTTGAAAATTATTTACAAACTTTCAACCAAATGAGATTGGCTGGTTTAAATCCACACTCCGCAACCCTTGCCAACATCCTCCCAGCCTATGTGAAAATGGGAGCTTTGGAACAGGGTATGGACATCCATCATGTTAGAGGAGTTTTGTCATATAATGTTGCTGGAACTGCCCTGGCAGACATGTATGCAAAATGTGTAAGCTTAGACAAGGCACATGAACTGTTTGACAAAATGCCATAATTGTAGGATATGCAAAATGTGTAAGCTTAGACAAGGCAAGTGAACTGTTTGACAGAATGCCTAAAAGAAACATGTTCTCTTTGAAAACCCTGTTTACAGTGTATTAACAAAATGGATTGAAGATTTCTTCTTAGGTTCACAGAGTGCTAAAACATCCAATGATGTGTTGTAAAAACTCACTAAATTTTTGAGAATTTTAAATATCTACAATTTTTTTATTCTAATACTATGAATCTAGTTTCAATGTCAGAATAATATCAATCGAAGAATACACAACATTTAAATCCATAAGAGGAAGAGTACTCACACTTGCAAGAGCAATGCTATCAAAAATTACTTTCATGCCTATCATGCTCTTATTCCAAATGTAATATTGTCCCATGGCCTTGGTAAGTTCCTTGCCACTAATGAGGGTATAGATATTACACAAAAACATGGAAGAGATGTCAATGTTGACATTGGATCAAATAAATCCTTTAATGAGATCCATACCAAACATTTCTAAAATGAAAACCAAGATATCACCACCTTGGAAGAAGAAAACCTTATCTAAATCTAACTTCATTGATCTCCACAAGGATGGCAATCTACTATAATTCACAAGCAAAGTGAATGAGCAACTCCATTGTGACTTTTTTAGTTATCACAAAGAGCCTAGAAAGGAGAGATATTGAAATATATAATTATCATATAGCTAACAAGTGAGAAACATTTGGCAAAAATTAATGAGGCCAAAACCCTCTTGAACTAAAGCAAATGTGTGGGAAGTATTTGCTCCAACATGGGAATTGATTGACCTACATGATGCCAAGGAATGCTCATAGAAGGTGGAATGATTGTACCAACATCAAGATTAAAAGTGATATTGGTCTCATATATCAATAAGGCTAGGCCAACCATTTATAGCAATGTGTGACAATTAAAGATTTTAAACTAACTAGTATAACACAAACTTTATTCAAAATGATGTTTAGTCTCCAATTAATTTCCCTTGATTATTATCATGTTAGTGTTTAATGATTTAAACAATAAGAAACCAAGCAAATGGGCTTCAACTTCTACTTCATTCTAAGATCAATTCCCTCAAATTATCATAGAAGCCAATTTTTTCTAGGATTTTCATGATGAACCTCCAATTACTTCACCATATGATTTGCTAATATTAAGCTTGATTAGATCATGATTTTTTATTTGTATTGGAAATTGGGTGATTGCTTTCATGTCTAGTGTTGATACCTTCAATGATGGATCTTTCTAAGATTGAGTGATTGCTTCCATGTCTAGTGTTTGAGTTCACTTACAAGGAACCCAAATTGATCTCTTCCTTAGTGAAAGGTGCCATTAAGATTTGACTATATTCACTTGTGATAATGAATGAAATAAACTATAACAAGTATATTTTCTCCTAAAAGTTTGAATCCTCCTCATCTCCAAGTAGTTCACTAAAAAATAAGATTGATTCAACCTTAATGAGTTTAGGATCAATGAGATATTCTCCTCTATGAGACTTGATAGAAGTGATTTTTGTAGCTTCTTCTTTCCCTAGTTAAGTTGTGAAAATATTTTATGTTTTTTTGAACCTTTAACTAGCTAATAGATTTCTCAAGATTATTGCCTCTAGATTTTATTTTTCTTTGCTTGTACATCTATTAGTTTTGAGAGATATATTTCCTTCATGAATTGATCCTAGTTCATTCCTCTAACTATGATTAATTCATTGAGAATGTTTAGTTCTATTTCAATCCTTTCCTTCTCAATAGAATATTCTTGAAAAAGTATATTATTGTTCCAATCTTTGTGGATCTTTTAGGACTATGAGTTTTTTTTAGAGCATACATCAGATTGGTGCTTCTTAATTTTAGAAGCTCACTTCCCCAATGTTTAACAATATCTATTAAGAATTGATCTAAAAACTACATATTTTTAAAGATGAAGGTGCATTTGGGGTTTACATGGTCTTCTATTACTTGTAAAGTCAACAAAAAGTGATCTAAACCCAAGCATGCATGACTATAAATTCATATTTTATGGATTCATTATACTCAGGTCATTTGGGAGAGATGGAAAAATATATCCAATCTCTTTACTATTTTTCTTTAACATGTCCTTTTGTTTGTCCATGTGAGTGTTCCGTTCTTAAGTGTTAAATACAAGATTGTAAATTCATCTAGATAAAGGAACTAAAATCAATTTGTGACTGTGTGGACCTTGTTTTACCTCCTTATTTTTCAATATTCGAGGTTAATATTATAGTAAAATATTCACTTACCATGTATAATTAACTTATGACGGGTTTTTATGATGTAATAAATTATCTCCCATAGTTATCTCCTAAGAGTGGGGAAATTAAGTCCATATATGGTGAAAATAAAAAGTTCTTGTAGTTTGGAGATAATGATAGTTAATTAAAAGAGTTCCCAATTGGTTATTTGGTTTACCCTACCTATTTTGATAAAAAATTAAAAGCAATAAAGGCACCTTTTTCTTTGATAGATGATGTGTTCATTCATGCTAATGTTGTGATAGCTTATTTTCCTCTTTAGAATAGATTTTAGTTTTTGAAAAAAGATGATGCCTAGTTTATATATATCTAATAAATGCTTTACATAAGTGGTTTTTTATATAGTCATGGTTAAACTTGGGCCCAATTTAGGAATATTCATCCATCCAAATTGACATCAAAATACACACACAACACAAATATCTCATAAAAAACAACAAATTCTTATTAATTAAAGTTTACATAATTATCACCATGACTACAACTTCTCACTTTTTTTGTAATGGGCTCTCTTACATGCTAGGTCATATCCATTTCATTACACTTACTATGATAATTCAAACATAGATTACACTAAAATATAGCCTCATAAACACTAGTCTAATTACCTCCACTATGTTGTATTAGTATTTCCCTTCGTAATGCACTCCGCTTTATACTCCTTGTTTTCTACTCACACTCTTTATCTAAGACCTTATAGTCTCGCCCTGCTTATGTTTTACTTCTCAATTTCTTCCATTACCTCTTCATGTACGTTTCTTTGATCCAAAACTCAATATATATAACATCCATATTTTTTTCTAATGATTTGTGTTGGCCATAAGATGAAATAAACTCTAATCCCACATGTAACATGCCATCAACTATAAATAAAAAATTATAAATTAAAGTGGTTAAATGGTGGATAAACATCCTCATCGTGCTCAATACTCATTTTCAATGGTTCAATACATCCTTACAAAAATTATTCTATTGGTGCAAACTCTAAATAACTTGCCACACATGAAAATAATCCTAATTGTTCACAACTATCCACCTGGTAGACACTCTTGTACACATTTAATATATTTTTCTCATCTAATTATTGATAGACATTAACATGAAACTCAAAAATAAAAATCTGATCAATCCCAAAACTTTGAAAGCCAATTTCAAGTTATGATTAAATATAATAAATTTCTTCATCATAAACTACTATCTACAAACTAATAGAGAAATAAATAACTAAACTAAACCACTTTTCTAGAATGGTGCAAGATTACTACACTACCTAGGGATTTCCTACATCACACACTTGGAGTTGATAAAAAAAGGAGCCTCATTTTCTAATACAAGCTTCCCCTATCTAGGAATTCCAACCTACTACTTCATCAACTTGTTATTTCCACATCTTGTAGTAGTATTTGGCATTGAATCTTATCAATCATCTTCTTCATTATTTTTTCTTGTATTTCACCACAATTTTCTTTATCCCTCACATCTATTAGACTCCATTTTGGTTACACATACTCTTATATTATGAAATTCTTTACTATTGCATGTTCCTAAATAAAAATCATTATCATGTTATTAACTACCATGTCCTTTGGTTGAGACTTATATCCGCACATTCCCAAGTTATCTATAGTACTTATTTTGCATTTCCATTGTTTTTGGTCATCAAACAATAACAAATTTGTTGGAATAAATGAATATCAATCCTTTCCAATACACACTATTGCATCACTAGAAAATTATCCCTCACTTACCCTTAGGGACATCAAGTCATATCTTTAGACATATTTTTGTGCAGTGCATGTTTTATCCCTCTCATCATACACCTACGTGCCATACATGACACAAATACATCAATACAATTTTACATAAAACATCATCATAATATGCTCCTATGTTGAACCTCACCAAAAAAAATTCTTATAGTACCTTATCTCACTACTACAACCATTCAATATTATATGGGTTTGATTGCTTCATCCACCTTAGTCCAAACTTTTCTACCATTTCTATAGACATCAAATTATCCATACTCACTCTTCTTCCATTTTACCTCCTTTTTTTTTCCATTCTACCTCTTTTCTTACCTTCATTCAATCCAAACCATAGTATATATAGCATCAAAAAATTCCAATTTGATTTGTACTATTCATAACATAGCACAAATCCTGATACCACATGTAATGTGTCATTAACTAAAAATAATATAATTATAAATTCAAAGGGTTAAATAATGGAGAAAACTTCATATGGTGCTCAACACTTGTCCTCAAGGATTCAATAAATAATTATCTTCTATTAGTCAAAAATTTAAATCACTTGCCACACATGAAAATAATCCCAACTATGCACATTTGTCCACCCAATAGATGCTTTCAAATTAGTTTATTGTCTTTTTCTCATTAAATTATTCTCAAATTTTAATATGACACTTTAAAAAATAATAACTTAAACTATTCCCAAAATTATAAAAGCCAATTTCAAGTTCTAATGCAACGTGGTAGCTTTCTTCATCATAGACTAATAACTATAACTAACAAACAAACAAACAATTGAACTCAAGTAAAAAATCCACTTTTTTCATAATGATTCAAGATTACCATATTGCCTCATGCTCTTGCATTATTTTTGTTAGGGGCATTGAGGCTTGGATAACATTCCAATTTAATATTGTCATTGTAGTGGTGGGGGTGCTTGCCCCTACTTTGTTCTTTGTTTATCAAATCTTACTGTAGAGTGAGAACTACATTTGATCACTTCAATTGTGACTTCTTGTTCACTATCTTACAACTCATTCTTATCGTGGGTTTGTAGCTAGCTTTGGCCTTCTATGTCGCATATTATGGTATAAGAAAGTCATCTTAGTGGAAATGGATCAACTAGATTTGATAGGGTTGTTATAATTTCCCCATTTCCTTTAATGTTTTGTTGGGATTCTTTATTTAAAGATTCCTTTTCTCAACTAATGATTTTCTAACCTATTTCATAATGATTTGTGGGATATTCTATCTATATTTTTTGTGTAACAAATTATTAATGTATACTACCTACAAAAGATTGGATTAACCTCAATTCCTATCAACAAATTCTAGTTCCTTAAATTATATTCTAATAGAATTACATTTAATAAGGGTTTGGGAAAATATATTCTTATACGTGCCCCAACATAAACACTAGAATCTCCCTACATAATTAATTCATCTAAGATTTCAAAATTTTAAAGTGAGTTTCCAATCTAATTTTTTGTTTCTCAAAAATGCTATTAATGTGAATAGAAGTGGAGATAATTCTAAATTTTTCAAATAATTTCAAAAATATTGTAATTTGACTCCAAACACCACTACCTTTTTTTTGTAGTAAGTACCTCTTTCCAAAAATATTATGTCTAAATCTAATTAGATATAATTTTTTTTCTTGAATCTAATTTTTGAATAGAAATATTATTATCAAATCAATTTTAGAAAAAAATAATCCAACTAGATTGCATCATTGATGATATCCCAAATTGTATTGAGAATATGCCTTGATAGTTTTTAGTTTCCTACCAATAACATTATAGTGTGATTTTTTTTGTTTTGGAACTAGTTAAGTCACATAATGTTAGAATGAGGAATAATTTTGTATGATTTTTTTTAAATACATCATAATGTGTGACAGAAATTTGGAATTTCACCCAATCATAAATTATTTATTAGTCTCTTCATATAATGATAGGTTTGAGGATAATGACCTTGTATTCAGAGTTTTTATTCAAGATCCAAAATTTGGTTTTGTCATTATTTAATGTTTGTAATGTATCCTATATTGCATGATAGAATATTATGTCTTGATTCTCCCTAATTGCTCATTTATCTCAATTTTTGTAATTATAAATAGATGCAAGGATTGAATTTCTTTCTTTAGTGTTATCTTTCACTAGATTAATTACTTGGAGATCTATTAGGATCTTTTCCCAATAAAAGAATAATATAAAGATTACATCCATAAGAGAATAAATTTTCATAATAGTTAGGTATCTAGAACATATATGCAAAAACATGAAAGAATACTAATTTACCATTATAAACATATAAACCAAAAAATAGTAAAAATATATATATTAATAATTAATTCCACTCCCTACAAACACCACAACAATAACCAACAACATCATAAATAACAAGGGAATCAACATACTGGCTAATTCCATTGAAATCTTGAATTATCTACCACAAGGTACTCCACTAGGTATTCAACCTCTATTGGATCAAAGGGTTCTATTTTGCATCTGTCAAGACAGTACCAACTTTGGGATCAAGTGATGGGAACCTACTTCATAAAATAAATCCTTCCTATGCTAAGCTTTACGGATCTTATATGCAAAAATGATTAGAATTGTGAAGTTGCTAGAGACCTCTACATGACATTGACTATGAACCATAGTGAAAGTGTCAACACCTTCCCTACATCTACACAAAAATCATGAAGAGATAGCAACTTGAAATGCACTAGATTCAATTCTTCATTTTCCATAGGTATAAATCCTAAAGGAACTGAATGAACATCCTTAAAACCATGACTAATAATTTTCTTCCATGTTTACCACCACCTCTTCCTTAAACTTCAACACCTCCATATCCTTGAAATGTATAGGAAATAGAAAGAATATAATCTATAAACTCTAAGCCACATTGGCAATAGCTACTACCAATAACTATAATTCCTCCCTTATACAAGCCTTATAATGTAGGGGACATGATTATCCAAACTAGTGTCACCCAAAACTAATTTAAAAAAACTTAAGGCAACTATTTATTTACAAGTGAAGGTTTAAAGCAATCTCTTATCCATGAGTTGAGCTCTTCTTAAAAGATCCCTTTCCTTCTAATGTTGATGCTTGATTATCATGGTGGTCATTAAACTATAGACCAACTAGAAGATAAAAACATAAATTGCACCAAAATACAACCCCATGAAAATTTACCAGTAATAAGACATAATAGTCAAAAACCACCACATTATGTGAATTTAACAATGTTTCCATGCACACTACATAAATTTAGGAAGATGCTTTATTGTATTAAGTATAGTTCATTAACAACAACAAAACATCTATAGTTTTTACATTTTTCTTAGTACATCACAAAGATATATAATTTGACTGTAGAGATTATATATTGCCATGCAAGGAAAATTAAAAAAAACAAAAAACTAGAGATATCATCTAATAGGTCCACTCATCTAGTAAGTCAAGCAAATGCATTGCCATATTATCATAGTAGGCCAAGATTAATATTAACTATTTAAAATATCTCAACTCAAAATCATAATATCATACTACCAAATATAAATAGAAATATAACAACAAAAGACACAACTACCAAACATAATATCTTTGTGGAGATCAATGAAGTTAGATTTAGAAATTTTTTCTTCTTCCAAGGTGGTAATATCTTGGTTGTCATTTTAGAAATTTTTGGTATGGATCTCATTAAAGGATTTATTTGATCCGATGTCAACATTGACATCTCTTCCATGTTTTTGTGTAATATCTATACCCTCATTAGTGACGAGGAACTTACCAAGGGCATGGGCCAATATTACATTTGGAATAAGAGCATGATAGGCACGGAAGTAATTGTTGACAACATTGCTCTTGCAAGTGTGAGTACTCTTCCTCTTATGGATCTAAATGTTGTGTATTCTTCCATTGATATTATTCTAACATTGAAACTAGATTCATAGTATTAGAATAAAAAATTTGTAGATATTTAAGATTCTCAAAAATTTGGTGAGTTTTTACAATCCATCATTGGATGTTTTAGCACTCTGTGAACCTAAGAAGAAATATTCAATCCATTTTTTTAATAAACTATAAATAGGGTATTCAAAGAGAACATATTTTTGAGGCATTCTATCAAACAATTCACTTGCCTTGTCTAAGCTTACACATTTTGCATATCCTACAATTATGGCATTCTGTCAAATAGTTCGTGTGCCTTGTCCAAGCTTACACATTTTGCATACATGTCTGCTAGGGCAGTTCCAACAACATTATTTGACAAAACTCCTCTATCGCGATGGATGTCCATACCCTGTTCCAAAGCTCCCATTTTTGCACAGGCTGGGAGGATGTTGGCAAGGGTTGCGGAGTGTGGATTTAAACCAGCCAATCGCATTTGGTTGAAAGTTTGTAAATAATTTTCAACAAATGCATTTTGTGCATATCCTGCAATCATAGCACTCCATGAGACTAGATTTCATTGAGGCATCGGTCAAACGGTTCATGTTCCTTGTCTATGCTTCCACATTTTGCATACACTTCTACCAGAACATTTCCAACTATGACATCTGATGATCATTGCCCTTCCATTATACTTTGATGGACGTCCATACCCTGTTCCAAAGCTCCCATTTTGGCACAGGCGCGAGTATGTTGGCAAATAAAAGTGATAGGGATGGAAATATGCTTGTTGGATCGACTGCATCGTGAGCATGCCATGTCTTTTGTCCGCTGCATAAATCATTTTTATAAAGCAAGAAAGCCTATGAAAATACCTCAGCGACTAGTTATTCCATGACAGCAGTGAGGTAGATAGGATTGCCTTTGCGAAGCACTTTGTTTTATGAGATCAACCGCACGGGAATAACGTTCAAATTCAAATGTTAACAACTTAATGAGGATTCTTTTATGAACGGAAACGAAAGGGAATGAACGTCAGGCAAAGTAATGGGCCCACAACCACCTAAGCGGTCAAAAGCTTAGTGTGTGACGTTTAAGCCCAGCCCTATAGCGTTCAAATTCAAACGTTAACAACTTAATGAGGATTATTTTTTGAACGGAAACAAAAGGGAATGGATGTCAGGCAAAGTAATGGGCCCACAACACCTAAGTGGTCAAAATCTTAGTGTGTTACGTTTAAGCCCAGCCGATAATTATAAGCCAGGTAATATATTTGAATGCAGAATGGGTAGTGTATTTTCTGCTAATGGTAGACGATTTAAAAGCAATACAAGGGACAAAAGGAATTGCATGGAGTCACAATACAATGAAAACTTAAAGAAATCGGTTTGATTACTATGAACAAACATACAAGTTGCATCCCAACAATAAGACACATCGATGATTAAAAGAGGCATAAACAAAATTTAAATCGCAGCCAAGGTGAGACCAAGGAATGGAATCAAGGATTCGACATTTAATATGAAATGGCTTAAAGTTGGTTTGTCAAATCGATGTAAAGAAATTTTCATCAAACAAGAGAGAGAACAAATTTAGAATGCATTGATCGTATAATGAAACAAGAACAGTGACGAGCCTACCTGGAATCCAACGTTGGTGGGGATGCACTTGAAACTGAGATCAATCTTTCGCTACAATTTCAACTTCTCTGAAACCCCCAATCCAGAATTTTGAAAACAACGCTCAAGATAGTCCACAATGGAAGGCCATTATTCTACACAAATTTTCTTACAGACCCAGTTCTCTTTCCCAAAAAACCAAAAAAAATGAATAATCCCTTGGTGCAGGTGCACCCTTTGAAAGAGCATTCCTCCAAGAGGCAAAATTGAGATTTTGGGTTTTATATGCATTTCCATGATGTAATAAGGCTTAAATAAACATTTTGAGGTTGCAGAGGTCTTTGAAAGTTGTTTTAGGCATAAATTGTAAAATTTCAAAATATGGATAAAAGGTGTCAATCTCAAATATTGGAAAATAGAAAAAAATGTAAAGGCATGGAATGCCATGAGTCAAAGGTAGTTGTAGAAGTTATAGAGTCATTGTAGGAAGTTGGATAGGTTGGGAAGTGTTTAAAATGGTGAGATTCGTCGTTGTAAGGGTGGTTAAGATTTTGTGAATGAGAAATCAATAAAAGTTAACCATTTTCTGTTATTTCCTGAGTTTTTCTCCATTACCAATCAGTGTACGGTTTCGTACATGTGATTGACCCTCTTTAGTGTATGTGAATTGATTGTAATAGGTGTTGGAATCAATCTGAAGTTGGTTTGAGTGCTTGATATTGAGTTTTAAACTTTTGAAGGTCTGATTTCACCAGACAGGTCTGAAACAGGGCATAAGGGTTTGAAGGTCAAAATGTGTTGAAAGGCCATTCCTCCTTCTGTATTTTCTATACCTCGGAGGAATGGGCCTGAATAAGTTAAGAGTAGGTGTAGGAACAAACATTTTTTGGTGAAAAAGAGATTTGAAAGGTCTAGGAATGCTGCCCTCGTAAAGACTCAGATTTTGTGCCTTTTGTACAAGGCTAGAAAGTGTGAGTTGAAGGAAAGGATTGTGAGAATGGTAGAATCTCTTGGAAACCATGAGGGTAGGTGTATTTAGAGGTGACTTGTAGGTCTGAGTGGTTGGAAAAGGTCTGAGGAGTGGAAAAATTAGACTGACTAAGTGCACTCACTGCATAGCAAATATCTGGTCTAGTATTGACTAGATACATCAATGATCCAATCAACTGCTTATACATAGTGGGATCCACCAAATCCGAACTAGCTATAGACTCACTCAACTTCTTCAAATTGGTTTCCATCGGTGTAGACATGGATTTGTAATCCATCATACCAAATCTCTTCAAGATGTCTATAGTATACTTCCCTTGACTTAGAATGATCTCATAAGGCCTCTGCCATACTTCTAATCCTAGGAAGTAATGCATGTATCTAAGATTCTCATCTCAAATTCAGAAGCTAACTCATTCTTGCATTTGATAATGAGATGTTCTTCTCCAGTAAGAAATAGATCATCAACATAAAGAACCAAGATTAATGCTTCACCATTAACTACCTTGAAGTATAGGTTTGAATTAGCATCATTCTTGGAGAAGCCCAAGCTCATCAGGTATTGATCAATCCTCTCATACCAAGAATGAGGAGCCTGCTTAAGGCCATACAAAGCCTTCTTAAATCTAAGAACATGAGACTCCTTCTCATGAATCTCAAAACCATCAGGTTGCTCAATGTATACCTCTTCTTCAATCACACCATTAAGGAATGTTGTCTTCACATCCATTTGATGTAGCTTCCATCCCTTAACTTTTGCAATAGAAATAATGGTTCTAATGAATGTATAATGAGGAACTGGAGCAAAAGTTTCTTCATAGTCTATTCCCTCTTTCTAAGAGAATCCTCTAGCCACAAATCTAGCTTTTTACTTCTCAATGATCCCATCAACCGCATGCTTGATTTTGAAAAGCCATTTAGAAGATACAACAGATTTCCCTTATGGTCTAGGTACAATATCCCATACATCATTCTTGATGATAGATTGATATTCTTTAGCCATGGCATCTTTCCATACTTGTTGACTTGATGCTTCCTCAACATTGGAAGGCTCAGATTCAATGATATGAATCATTAATGCAACATAGCTTGGAAACTGCTATGGTCTTTTGCTTTCTTTGAATGTGCCTCTAGGAACTGCAAACCTTTATGCCTCCTGCATTGTTTTTCCTAGCCCATAAAGGTCTTTTCTGACCTAGGACAATATCTCTTGGCCCATCAATTGGTTCCAAAGGCTCAACTAGATCACCATCCTCTTCTGGTTCAGTAGACTTCCTCTTAATCTCAGGAGTATGATCAACGTCCATGTCCTAAGGAGTCTCTTGATCTTCGTTATCTATCTCCATGTATGAGCCTTTAGAAATTTTGAATGCAACATCTTCTTCAAAAGTGACATCCCTATTGATCTTTATCAGTTTCTGACCTGGAATGTAAATCCTATAGGATTTTGAAGATTCACTGTAACCCACAAATATTTGTTTCTTTCTAGATGGTTCTAACGTAGTCCTTTTATCTTTAGGCACATGAATGTACACAGGACAACCAAATATTCTCAAGTGACTAATCGCAAGCTTTACTCTTGTGAAGGCTTCTTTAGGAGTCATATTTTCCAAAATACGATGAGGGCACTGATTTTGAACATACATTGCGGTTCTAGATGCTTCTTCCCAAGTGAAGGTTTGTAAGTCTTGGTCATGTATCATGGCTTTAGTTACTTCAAAAATGGATCTATTCTTCCTTTTTGCAACACAGTTTTATTGAGGATGGTAGGGGACACAAAACTCCTTCTTAATCCCTGCCTCAATACAAAAGTTACAAAAGGCTCCAGAAGTTTATTCTCCTCTGTTGCCAAATCTCAAAAATTTGATCCTCTTCTCGGATACATTCTCTACTTGAGCCTTAAACTCTTTGAATTTCTCAAGTACTTCATCAGATTCCTTAGACTTCAAAAAATAAATCCAAGTCTTTCTAGAGTAGTCATCAATGAAAAGTACATAATACCAAAAACCACTCAAGGATGCAATAGACATTGGACCACATAAATCAGAATGAATAAGATCTATAATGCATTTAGATCTAATTTCACTACTATGAAAAGGACCTTTAGTATTCTTACCCAATGCGCATCCTCAAAAAGTACCTTCATGCTCTTGACTGAGTTTTGGAAGACCAGTGACCATCTTCTGCATGGATGGAAGAGGTATGAAATGGAGGTGAGAAAGTCTTCTATGCCAAAGCTCACTTGGTCTAGTGGAATCATGCAACAATGCTTGTATTAGATGAATGGAAAGCCTATAAAGACTCTCATGCTGAACACCAATCACTCAGGTTATCTTGATGCTAGAGCTCTTTTCCCAAGCAAGAAATTTTCCTTCAAAAAATGCAACTTGATATCCTTTGTCCTCCAAGGCTGAAATTGATACAAGGTTCCTCTTGATGCCTGGTATGAACAACACATCACTCAAATGAAGAGAGATTCTGGATTCTAGGTGAAGAGAGGAGGCTCCAACACCTTTCACTGAATAACATGCATCATCTCCAATAATGACCTGAATGTTGGTATCTCTCTCCACCAAATATGAAAGATGTTCTCTAAATCCAGTGATGTGACAAGAGGTACCACTATCAATCAACCATGTGCTACTATCGGTTGGAATATTGCTTGATAGGGTTGAGATAAATAGAAATCCACTTGAATTGTCTCCTGAATCCTTATGAGGAGAGACTTCATCCACATCCATGGTAGTAGCATGCTTTTTTGGTTTTGTTGCACAATCTCTTGCATAGTGACTAAACTTGTCACATTTGAAGCACTGAATGTGGGAGAGATCTTTCTTCTTATTCAATTCGGGAGCACCATCTAATCTTTTATCCCTATTCCTCTTGAAGTTGCTTTTCCTTCCTTCTCTTCCCTTCCTCCTCGATGTTTGAGCAACAAGAACATGAGTGTCTTCATTGAGAGAGCTTCGACCATTACCTCTTGTTGCTGACCTTGATTCCCCTTGAATACAATCTACCCTAAGACGATCAAAATTTGGTAGCTTCGATCTTCCACTAATACTTTGGATAAATGGCTCCCAAGATTGAGGAAGACCGTTAAGAGCCAACATGACCAAATCTTTATCATCAACCATATTACCAATGACACAAAGTTGATCTTTCAACTCAGTAATCTTCATGAAGAAAGAGATGATTGAATCTCCTTTCACCATCTTGATGTGATGTATTTGTTGCCTCAATGCAAGAGCTCATCTGGTATTATTAATCTCATACAATCCCTCCAAGGTTTTGAAAATCTCACTTGTTGTCTGCAACTTGGAGATAATAGGCACAAAGTGGTCCTATACCATGTTAATTTTAGGATCAGAAATTCAATAAGTAGAAATTGCAACACATAAGACAATGAACACAACAAGATACCCTGGGAAAACCCTCCTACTCGAGGGAGAAAAACCCAACAAATATATCGCTTCTATATTGAAGGAATAAGAGAAAAACATTTCTTACAACTCAGGCACAACACAATGCCGAATTTGATACAATGAGTAATAGCACCTCTCCTAGATGCAAAGATACAAATGAATATGTTTCTCCTTTAAATCGATCTTTTATGACAAGATGATGATCTGCTGCTCAAGTGCGAACTTCTTCTATGAATGCAAATTGACTTGAAATGAACTTGATGATCAAATGAATGGAAATGATCTTTCTTATATACAATTTGATGGAGAGGACACACCTCTTCATAATGCAAGGTCAGCCATACATGAAAAGTCATGACTCATAAAAGAGGGTAAATCAACATGAGGTCAACCCCAAAAATTAAATATCTTTTGATTTCTAAGTGAAGCGCCCCTTCACAAAAATCGAATATCAATAAATAAATAGCCCGCCGCTATATTCCATTTATTGATTAAATTACAGAAGTATGGATCCCATGGCTATAACATCAACACCCCTAGTTGAACCATAATCCCAACCCTAAATGAACCCTACATCTAACCTTAATCCTAATTGAACCTTAATCCTAGTAAAATCGTCAACCTAACTTAATTGAACTTGGACTCTAACACTAATTGAACTCTAATCCTAACCCTAGCTCTATTTGAACCCTAACCCTAGTCAAATGTTTATTGAACACTAACCCTAATTAAAGCCTAACCCTAATGAAAAGATAACCCCTATTAAACTTGAACCCTAACCTAATTGAACCCTAAACCTAATCATAATTTAATTGTAACATTAACTTGAAGATTTCTCCTATAACCCTAATTTGATGCAAGAGCATCACACTCCATCCTCTTTGTCCGACAAAAAATGGAGTTATGTTGGTGAGACTTGGACTTTCGACAAGACACTGATGAATGTCTCTTTGACATTATTTGTCGAGCAGTAGTGTGATGGATGTGTTGGTGCTATGTCGACGAGAGATGGGCTAGTCGGTGAGAGATCTGTTGAAGTCTCTTCGATGAGGCAAAGTCTTATCAATGTCGATGTGACATATTTCATTTGACATGAGATCTTTGAATGTCTATTCAACTTTCTATTGGTTCCAAAAGAGTTTTATTGGTGAGACCTAGTGGGTTCAATGTGAGATCTTGTCGAGTCTTGGTGACACTCCAACAAGGGTGTTATCGATGTGACATGTTGGTGTCATGGTGAGACCCTCTTAAGTCTTGGAAATTTTTTGTTGGGGCAATGAATGAGGGTGGTCAACATGGTGGAGAATGACGAGTTGGATCACAACACTTGGCAACACGATATTAGGCATATTCCACATCGTTTGTGGAATACATGTTCATTGGACAACTCGGTAGAGTTTCTGATTATGATGTAACCACTTGGAGATCTTGGATGTTGATTAGATGATTGGATGCAACTTTTGATAGGGAGGTAATTATATGATGGAAACTACGACATGGAGAGAGAAATATCGAGGCTGACCTAAAGGATGAACAAAAGTATAAAAGGTGGTGAACGATAAGAACGAGCAACCGACAAGAAGAAGAGGTGGTGGTGGAGTATCCTATAGTGGTGTCTGAGATAGGTGATCGTAGAGTGTAGGCTTCGATACGCATCTTGGATTGATTTTAACTGAGGCTTTGTAATCAGAAAGCCCATGAGATTCTGTAATTTGATTTCTATCAATAAAACATCACTGTTCTCTTGCATATCTTTGTTGTGCAAACCTATTTGGTGAGTGTGATTTATTCAGTAAGGAAAGACCCTCCCTTCATCAGTGGTATTAGAGTAGTCTGCTTCTTCGTCATAATTTAACCCTAACGTTAACCCTATTTAAACCTTATACCTAACCCTAACCCTAATTGAACCTTGATTGAAACCTTACCCTAACCATAAATGAATCCTATCTCTAACCCTAACCCTAATTAAACCCTATTTTAAATTAAATTATATTAATTGAACTTTAATCCTCCCTAGATTTATTTTGAACCCTAACCCTAATTAAACACTAATCCTTATTAAACTTGTATGTTGACTCTAATTGAACCCTTACCTCAATTAAAATGTACCCCTAATATTATTTGAATCCTAATCATAATTTAATTGTAACCTTAACTTGAATATTTCTCCTATAACCCTAATTGAATCTTAACACTAACCCTCAATAAACCTTAGCCCTTACCCTAACCCTAAATAAACCCTAACCCTAATACAATTGAACCCCAATATTAACCATAATTGAACTTGAATCCCAATTTTAATTCTAATTGAGCCTTAACCCTAATTAAACCCTAACTATATAGTTAGGGTTAGGGTTAGGGTTAGGGTTAAGGTTAGGGTTAGGGTTAGAGTTTGAGTTAGGTCTATGAATAGAATTAGTGTTAGTGCTACTTTTAGATTTCTTAAAAAAATGGATATTAACTGGCCTAATTGAACCTTTTAACCCGAACCCTAATTGAACACTAATTTTAATTAAACTCTAATTGTAATCATAACATTAATCCTCATTTAAACCTAGCCCTTATTGAACTTTATGCCTAATTCTAAACCTTAATTGAATTATAACCCTAATTTAAGCCTAACCCTAACTATAATATTGATCATTATCCTAATTGAATCTTAACCGCAACCTAACCTTAATTAAATAATAACCCTAATTGAACCCTAACTTCTAATCCAATTTAACCCTAACCTTAATCCTATCTCTAACCTTAACCCTAACCCTAACCCTAATTAAATTGAAGCCTTAATCAAATTATAGGCCTAATTGAGCAATAATCCTAACCTTAATATTAACCTTCATTGAACCATATACCTAACCCTAATTGAACCCTAACCCTAATTGAATCCTAAACCTAATTAAACTGTAACCCTAATTGAACCCTAGCCCCTATTGTTACACCAAACATATCCTTAACCATAATTATAACATAACCTTAATTCTAAGCTTCATTTAATTATGACCTTGACACAAACCCTAACCCTAATTATAATTATAAACCTAATAGTACCCCTAACACTAACCATTTTTATAACTATAATTCTAGCTCTACTTTTAACACTAATTCTAACCTTAACCCTATTTTAACCATAATTTTAATTAGACCCTAACCCTTACCCCCAACTAAACTTTAACCCTAACATTGGCCCTAATTGATACGTAATACCAAATATAATTAAACCCTAACCCTAACCCCAAGCTTCATCATAGAAATTCACCCTAACCCTAAACCAAATTTAACCCTAATAAAATCTTGACCCTAACCCTAACCCTAATTAAACCTTAGCCCTAACCCCAAGATTTATCATAGAACCCTAATTATAACCCAGATTAAACCATAACTGAACCTTGACCACAATCCTAACCTTAATCGTAATGCTAATTATACCCTAACCCTTACAATAATAATTTTATTAAAATAATTATTTAATAGGGTTAAAGCTATAAAATAATCAATAATCTCTCTTATCCTCTTTCTTCATCTATTTTCAGTTATATATTCTTTTTGTTTATTACACCTTACCTTATGGATTTTTGCAGATATACCTATACCTCCTAATTCATTATAACCCATGAATATTTGATTTAAAGGTAGTCATCTAAAAATTCTTAATTGTATCTATAGTACACAAGTAAATAAATTGATAACAACTGTCATAATTAAATCAATGATCAAATCAACAACTAAATACTATTGTTATATTTATTTAATTTTATATATTTATTTTACATGATTACATTCAAAACTCTTTATTTTAGGATTATTTGTTTATCAATAACTACTTAATTTACATAAGGGATACAATACAAAGATAGTCATTATTTCTTTACAAGTAGAATAGAAGACTTAATACCCATAAGGATGAGACAACATATGTTGCCGTAATATTTTCTAAGTTTTTCTCTTCTCTATATTTATTTTGATCATGAACTCTCTTATTTTTTCAACCATCTATTTTTTGAAGAAATCTTATAAAGAAACTACTACCAAAATTCAAGTGTAATTGACTCAAATATCATTAAGCTTCACACTTTAAAATAAAATACTATTATGATTTAACTAATCTTATCCAAGTTCTCACCTATCATTTTTGTTTTAATGTCTTCCATTTATGTTTCATAAGGAAAATTAAATTAAATATTAATTACACTTTATAAATCTTTAGTTTCAAAAATTCTTAATTTCACGTTTTTATAAATCTTTGGTAGACTTGGGATGCTTTACAATATGCCAATTATAAAATTAATTATTCAAAATAGGTATAAAAAAATAAATTACATATTAAAATTTACTCCAAGTAGATGTTCATAGGTCAAGTAAAGAAATAATGAAAAATACTTGATTAAAATCCATTGCTGATAATAGAGGTACTTACTCAACATGGATGGATATGAATTACAATAGAGCATAACAAATTCAGATCAAACTTAGAAATACCACAGAGTACGAAGAAAAAATTGAAATTGAAATCATGAAGTTTTACATTCAAACTGTAAATAACATTGCTATGATTTGACACCCTTACAATTTTGTAAAAGATAAAAAAAAAAAAAACATCTTTTGGCCCTATCAAATATAGTTTCTAGAGAGAATAAATTAAATATAGCATTGAGACTATTTAATTTATTTAATCGATTTATTAATATTGAGGAGGCACCTCAATTATGATCCACTATTTATATGATTAATAATAATTAAATTATTAAGGTGGGCCGACTTTGTGAAACTCGTCATTTTTGAAGAAGCAAAATTTATTAAAGGCCGACTATCATTTTGAAGAACGCATCTTTTCTAAATGAGGTCTACCTCCTTCTTGAAGAGGTGCAAGCCTTCTCATCAAGTTGAGATCATTCATATATTCATCAAGTTCATTCAACATAATTCACATTCCTAGAGGAGTTCGCACTTGAGCAACAAACCTTCAATTTGTAGCAACATATCATTTTTGTAGTCGCAAATCATTTATGTAGTAGCAGATCATCATCTCTGTAATAGCAGATCTTCATTTTGTAGTAGCAGGTCGAACTCAAGGAGAAACATATTCATTTGTATCTTGCATCTAAGAGAGGTGCTATCATCGATTGTATCAAATCGACATTGTGTTGTGCCTGAGTTGTTAGCAGATTTTTGCTCTTACTTTATCAATATATAAGAGATATATTGGTTGGGTTTTTCTCCTTCAAGTTGTAGGGTTTTCCCAGGGTATCTTGTGGTGTTCATTGTCTCATGTGTTGCATTTTCTGAGTGCTGTCTATTTTGATATATTTGATCATGAAAAACTAACATAGCATCAGAACGGGTATAAGAAGATCTAGATCAAATTTCATTCAAGCAACATATCCTCCATTATTATTCACATTTCAGTCACATCTACCTTATTGTCAAGATGGTGAATGGACTCAAGGTTGAGGACAGACTTGAGGGAGAAAAAAATTTCACATCTAGGAGATTCAGAGTTATGCTCGCCATGGAGGAAAATGAATTGGCTAAGTTAGTGGAGAGTGGTGTCCCCGAGTCTACTGATGAGGAAGAGAAGATTCAATGAAAAAAGAAAGATACTAAGGTGAAGAAGATGTTAGTTGATTCTGTGAAGGACCATATTGTTCCAATCATCTCTAAGTTGAATACAAAAAGAGAGATGCTTAAGTCCTTGGAGGAGATGTATGAGATCAACAACACAAGTCGTGCACTCACATTAAAGCAACAACTTCATCATGTTAAGATGGTGAAAGGAGAATTTGTCATCGCTTACTTCATGAAGATTTTTGAATTAAGAGATCAACTCTCAACCATTAGTCATATTGTTGATGTCAAGGATTTGACCATGTTGGCTCTTAATGGTCTTCCTTCATCTTGGGAGTCTTACATTCAAGGAATAAGTACGAGATCGAAACTTCCCAAGTTTGATCATTTGAGGGCAGATTGTATTCAAGAAGAGTCTAGGTTGGCTACGAGAGGTATTGGTCGAAGCTCTACAAATGAAGACATTCATGTTACTTCCGCTCAATCCTCGAAGAAGGAAGGAAAAGGAGGAAAGAAAGGATACTCCAAGAGGAATAGGGATAAAGGTTCTGATGATGCTCCCGTATTCAAAAAGAAGAGGGACCTCTCTTGTGTTCAATGTTTTAGATGTGACAAGTTTGGTCACTATGCAAAGGATTTCCCAACCAGGCCTAATCAATATGCTTCATTTGAGAATGTGGATAAGATCGCTCCTCAAAATGATTCTAGGGAATTTCTATTCTAAGTCATGGGCCTTTGTTCAAGCCGTGAAGCTTGTGTACTGATCTGAGTGCAAGAGCAGTGTATCTTACTGTGTCCAATAATTGCATCCATCATAATATTTAAAGAGATAAGTATTCTTTATTTTGTTTGAAATCACCTTTCTAGGCTGAATTTCTATTATATCATTTATTTGGATCATGTGTGATTAGTAAAGAGAGATCGTGTTTTCTCTTGAAATGTGTTCACTGACATAAGATCCTTTGAAGATTCAAATTATTCTTTTCTAATTGTGAAGATTTTTGAGTGTGACTCGGAGATGAAAAGAGAACTGCAATTTCGGTGATGATCAATTGGTCACATCGATATCATTCTCTAATTCATGAACTATGATAGAGCCTTGACTCTTGGAGAGGGTTAGTTCTACATAATGCATTCAAGAAATATGTAGTTGTTCAGATTGTCTTTTGTTGTGCTGAGTTTAGCACTCTTGAGAGGAGTAAAAGATGGGAGAAAGCGTTATATCAAAATTTAATAAAGATAAGTTTCTTTATCCCTTCATTCTGATCTTTTGATATATTTCTCTTATAAGTTTATTTATTTATTCATGTTTTAATATTGTTCATAAATTCTTATGCATTCATGCTATAACCTGATTATAACCTTGATATTTCTTTGGATAGTTAGTAATCTCTCTCTAAAATGCTTCCAGGATAGATCTAGGAGCAAGAAGGTGATGAGAGATTTCTTAGTGTTTAAGGCATCTTGTGAGGAAGTCATGCCAACCAAAGAAATGATCAAGCATGAAGTCACAACTTGTAGTCATGGGACTGAGTTGGTGGCTAGAGGGAGTTCACCTCCAAGAGTCTTCTTTGCAATCTCTGAAGCAAGGATCTAGAGGGAGTTTTGTAACTCACTGAGAAGAAGTGAAGATTACTGTATTGCAAGGCTAGGTGCTAAATCCTTAGAGGATCCCTTCAACTACTGAGATCGTAATTGCTCAAGAATGTCATCTGGATTTGACATTGGTAGCTCTAAAAACCTATTTAGAATAGAGTGATCTAGGATGAGGTTGAGGAGGTCAATCTTGAACTCTCTATTGTTTCAGAGGTGTGCACTGAAAAATATTCTCTAAGGCAAGCATTGCAGGAAATCTTAGACAAAGAGGTCAGAAGGTTGTTGCAAGTACTTGAAGATTCAAAGGGAGCCTACTGAACCTGAAGAAGATGGCTGGGGTCTGCGATGATTTCTTGGTGTAGCAGGAAGCAGTCTTCATTGGCATTGAACAGCACAGAGGCTGAGTATTTTGCAGCTTGTGTGGCAGCTCGAGAAGTAGTGTGGCTTCGAAATCTCCTTGCAAGTTTTTTTTGGACAATCAATGGAGCCTACTATCATTCATTATGATAACTAGAGTTGTGTGAAGCTTTCTATCAATCCTATGTTTCATGGCAGAAATAAACATGTTGAGATCAAATACCATTATATTAGAGATATGGTATTGAGGAAAGCAATTCAGTTGAGGTATATCAACACTGATGAGTAGACAACATACATTCTCACCAAGCCTCTTTCCAGGATTAAGTTTGTGAACTTTCAAGATAAGCTTGGTATGGTGGAGAATCAAGCCCTAGTTGAGAAGGAGTCTTAGTATATGTGATCCTCTCTAATGCATTTCTCTTTGAGAGAGATTTGAGGTGCAAGCCCTTGTTAATGCATTTCTTTTTGAGATTTGAGGTGAAATCCCTTGTTTCCGCCCTCTGGGAGAGCCATGGTGGATGTCATGTGTGTGACTCCATGACAAAATCATGTGAGAGATTCGGTGATGATTTTCTTATACTTGTGTTTTCACCCTCTAGGAGAGCCATGGTGAAAGTCACGATGAGGTGACAACATGACGTTGAGTGATGAGCATTTGTACATACCATACATGGGTGTAGCCATGATGGTTGATATCGCGATGAGGTGATATGCTTCTTTTTACACATGGATGTTGCATGATGTTTGTCATCATGATGAGGTGATATGACTTATACCGTTGGAAGTATTCCTCTCTAGTTGAGAGGGACTGTTGATGTTTACAATGTCTGGATGAACACTTCCAGGCATGAGTTTCTAAAGAGAATAAATTAAATATAGCCTTGAGGCTATTTAATTTATTTAATCGATTTATTAATATTGAGGAGGCGCCTCAATTATGATCCACTATTTATATGATTAATAATAATTAAATTATTCAGGTGGGTTGACTTTGTGAAAGTCGTCATTTTTGAAGAAGCGAAATTTATTAAAGGCCGACTTTCATTTTGAAGAACACGTCTTTTCTAAATGAGGCCGACCTCCTTCTTGAAGAGGTGTGAACCTTCTCATTATTGGATATATATACAAGTTGAGATCATTCATTTATTCATCAAGTTCATTCAACATAATTCACATTCCTAGAGGAGTTCGCACTTGAGCAACATACCTTCAATTTGCAGGAACAAATCATTTTTGTACTAGCAGATCATTTCTATAGTAGTAGATCATCATCTCTATAGTAGTAGATCTTCATTTTGTAGCAATAGGTCGAACTCAAGGAGAAACATATTCATTTGTATCTTGCATATAAGAGAGGTGCTATCATCTATTGTATCAAATCGACATTGTGTTGTGCCTGAGTTAGCAGATTTTTGCTCTTACTTTATCAATATAGAAGAGATATATTGGCTGGATTTTTCTCCCTCGGGTTGGAAGGTTTTCCCAGGGTATCTTGTGGTGTACATTGTCTCATGTGTTGCATTTTCTTGAGTGCTTTCTGTTTTGATATATTTGATCATGAAAAAATAACACAAAGAAAGTAAAAAATCATTTTCAAAGTGAAAATAAAATCACTATAGATGATTTTTATTCGGCATTCATCGCCATGGACAATGTGTTGGAAAGAAACAAAGAATAAAATAGAAGAATCGTTTAAAGAGATATATATTCCTTCCCACCCTCGACTAGCCACCATGCAATAAAGGAAGAAAGAAGGAAGCTTTCCAACGATGAACATAGGTCCTCTCATAGAGTAGGATTCCCAGGTCCTCGAAGGGCCACCTACCAATCATCACTGCAACACATCCTATTCTGATTTATGGTGCAACACATCCATAGCTCATTCTACAGATGTCAAGCTGCTGAAAGGAGGAGATACAAAGTATAAATGATTCAATAGACATGTAAACAAAATGTGGAAGCATAGACAAGGCTTACAGACTCGCCGAGGAATATAAAATGTGTATACTATTAAATCTCTTCCTTACATTTCCCCTTGCTCTCACTCTACAAAAAAGGCAGAACAATGGAAGGATTCTCTGTATTTTGTTTGTTACTAAGAAGAAATGCATCTTAATAACTTAAATATAAACTTCAGACTGGCTTGAAAAAGGAAAGAAAATAAACAACTTCAATACATACTGTGATCCTAATAAAATGCTACTCCTAATGTGAGATGCTAAAACAAAACTAATAATACAAATGAGAAGAAGTAACAAGATAAAAAGACACCTCAATAAGATTAGCCTAAGAAAATGGTGAAACATAGGAGTAAGATAAAAAAAAATGATGATTGAAGTGTGTTATACCTTTCCTTTGCTGCTCCTTCCTTGGTTGGCCCTTTGATTCTTCAAGAATTGTGTGCTCCTTGGATGGCAATGAAGTTGAATGGATGCAAGATGAATTGATGATGCTAAATATTATGATAGATGAGAGTTTGAATGGCAATTTTGCAAGAGTTTTGTTGCAAAAGACGTGATCCCTAAAATGAGGGAAATGAGGGGGTTTTTATAGGATAATTGGAATTATCTAGAGAATTCAACGATTGGGATTGATCCAACAAATATCAAGATGAAGGGCTATGGTGAGTTGAGGACTCACAAGCCCTCACATCTTAACATGTGGAAGGTGAGATGTCTTAAGGTGGAGTGATGTGGAAATGAGGTAGAAGAGAAGGACAAGAGGTGGAAGGGAAGTACATGAGGTGGATGAAGGACAAGGACCTTTGAGGTACCTCAGGGGATGAAAATATTTTCTCAAAAAGGAACTTCTTGTCCCCAAATAAGGATGAGAGATACTTTTGAGGAATTTTAGAATTCTTGAAAAATCTTCATGGGAAAAAGGGAAGTGTGTAGGAAAAATAAATGTAAATTAATTTACATTTAATGGAGAGTTTATTGGATAAAAGGAGGTCTCCAAAAAGCTAGAGATTTGTCACATGTGGGAGATGTGACAAGTCCAAGGTTCTAGAAGCCTTGGGCACATGCAAAATGACATGTCACATTTGCATGGGGGATGAGGAAGACCTTGGAAAGACAAAAGTGAATTAAAAATTCACATGGGGAAGAGAGGAGCTTTGGTTAAATAAATGTGAATTAAAAATTCACATGGGGAAGGGAGTCCAGGCTAAAAATGGTAAGTGGGAAGGTTGATCAGAAAAGGTAAGCCAAATGTGGCTAATGATTCTGATTAAGGTTGTGCAAATACAAGATTAGGATAATTAATGAGAGATTGGGGATAAGTGGGAGATTATGGAGGATGTGACACTTAATCTTGATTAAGTGGTACACATCTTAATGACAGATTAATTAATTTAATCTGGATTAAAAGAGGGTTATGGAGAATATAACAAGGAGAGAGAAAAAAGGGGAATTGAAATTTGATTTTAATCCAAATGGATTAAATGACTAAATTAAACAAATTGTCTTATTTATTTAATTTAGAGAGGAAAATGGATAAGGTAAAGTATTTAATTTATTTAATTATATGCTTTAGGAACCTTAGGTAGAAAATGAAATAATGATTAAATAAATTATTTAATCACTATTAATGAAATAGATGAATAGAGTAGACGATTTTGATCATATGGAAGTGATCAAATTTGGATGTCTACATTTTGCCCCTCTTCGAAGTACCGTGAGAATAACCATGCTTCGAAGAAAAGAAAGTGCAGATGACTCTATAGAGGAAGTAACCAGAAGGTGATGCCCCAGCGTAAGGAAGAGGACTTGAGTTGTACAATTAGTGGGGAATGGATGAAGATGCCCCAATGTTGGAGGGGAATGACTATGACAGGGAAAATGGATTAATGTGAAGGGTATGCCCCCTCGAGAGGACGACGAGGGGAAAAGAGAGGGGCCCCAGGCGACCTCTTGATAAGAAGAAACGAATGGGATGGTTTGGAAGAAGGCAGAAAATTACACAAGTTTTCCTTTTGAATGAAGTCAATTGAACAAACGAGGTGCAAATGGCGGCCCCGGGAAGGAGAGAGATTAGTTGGAAAAAGAGTTGAAAAAAAAGATGGGTTTGCCTTGCGGCAGGGGTCAGTCTGCCTCGTTGCAGGGGTAGGTCCACCCCGGTCGGGGGGTGGGTCCGCCTTGGCTAAGGGCAAGTTTGCACCGGCCAGGGGTGGGTCCGCCCGACGGCGAGACAGCGATCCCATTGGCCCAAGGGGGGCCGCTCAAGCGTGGGCCCTTCTTACGGGGCTGCCCGCCCCGCTACTGGGGTCCGCACTGCAAGGGGCAGATCTACCTCAACCTGGGGGGGAGGAGGAAGGGGGGAAAGAGAGAGAAGAAGATGGAAAAAAGAGAAGAAAGAGAAAGTCCAAGAACCAGGAAAGGTTTGACAAGATGAAAATTATGATGAGGGATGAGATGATGAAAGGGGATATGATGATGGATAAGAAATGATGATAAGCAATGGGAGGTAAAAATAAGCACAAATGGACTCAAGGACAAATATGACGGTGCCCCAGTCAAGCTACAAGCCAGGTTGGGCGGATGGTGGATGGAGCATTGTTTGATAAGGACATGATATATCCCAAAACAACACAAGGAGGGGGAATGACACATCCTGATGAGGATGAGGATGAGTGTTGTTGACGAGGGAATGATACATCCGAAAACAACACAAGGATAGAGAAGGATACATCTAGATGAGGATGAGGATGAGTGTTGTTGATGAGGGAATAATACATCCCAAAACAACACAAGGATAGGGAAGGGTACATCTCGATGAGATTGTTGTTGATGAGGGAAGGATACATCCCAAAACAAAACAATGATAGGGAAGGATCCATCCCATAGATGATAATGATGATGATGATGATTGGATCAAGACTTGTAGCAAGGCTAAGACCAAGAGTGTGATTAGATTATTTGAATGGAAGAGGATGGGGGAGATATGCAAGATGATGAAATGGAAAATGAAATGCAATCCTAATGCAATTTGCCATCTTTAGAGCACTGATTTTTGCTATAGCATAAGACATCGGGCGTTAGGGTATGTAAACCAAGACGAATTAATGTCTAATGCATAAAACAAGCACAAGAAACAAGAAGACTATCCCAACACCCCAAAGTCACGATGACTTTGGTCGGGCCAGGTATTGGAATAACCACAAGCACAAAAGGATGCCCCAGTGTAACACAAGACCTCAAGGATCTTGGTGGGTACTATGTGGGACAACCAAGAAGACAAAAACAAAGAAATGAGCAAGATATGCCCCTATGTTGACTAGTCAAAGCACACCGTGATATGATGGATCAAGGCAACCATGAAAAGTGATGATAAAGAGCTCAAATGATAAACAAAAGCCAAAAGCATCAAAAGATCACAATCAATTTCAAATGTCCTTTGCCATAAGATCAAGATGATGGATGGGGTTGATGAGGTCTGTTAGGAAGGATACATCCTGTTGAGACTGATGATGGATAGTAAACTAAAAGATCGATATGACGCACGATACCAGAAACCAATTAGATCTTGTGATACAAATGACCGTTGTTTGTAAGCACCAGCTAGGATAGGGACATTCTTGAAGACATGACAAGAAGATGAGACATAAAGCGAAAAGATGATAAAATTATGAGATGACAAAATAGACACACCCTAAAGACCTAGGGGCTCGAGGGTTGATCAAAGATCAACCTTGCCTACGTGAAAGCGTAGAGCCCTCGTAGTTCAGGAAAAGACCACAATAAAAGAGCAGAAAGAGGAAAATGAAGACCAATGATGGATGGCGAAAGACATGAAAGATACCTTAGGGGAAGACCAAATGATTTAGCCTTACCTACGTGAAAGCGCAGGGGCCACGTAGTTCAACACAAGGCCAAAGACAAACAATGAAAGAGGACAAGACAAACAAAAGACAGAGCCCCGGGGGCGGATCAAATGATCGACCTTGCCTACGTGAAAGCGCAGGGGCAACGTAGTTCGACACTAGGCCAAAGACAGACAATGGATGAGGGGTGATGAGATGACTAGGATAAATAGAAAAAATTATGGAGCCGATATGATGAGACAAGATAGACTTGTAGGATTGGATAGAACGATGGTTGATATGTGTAAGATATGAAGCTTAGGGATGGGATAGGTAATTTAGATCATTAGAATATGAATTGGAAAGGTGAGACAATGGATAGAAGAGTGATGAAGATGTGAGAAAGATGTGGTAAATAGATAGGAGAGATGAATTACGATGTGAATGGCATTGGGTTGCATGTGGGTAGCCTAGAGTTAGATACCAATGACAAGGGATAATAGAGGGAAATGGATGGATGGATAAGAAGATGCTAGGATAGGTGGATAAATGAGATGAAGATTGAGGCGATATTGTAAAGATGTGAGAAATAGATAGGAATGATGATAGTGAGATAGCATGGCATTGGATTTCATGGGGGTAGCCGATAGCTAGATACCAATGACAAGGGATGATGAGATAGAGGGAAATGGATGGATGGATAAAGATGGGGAGATAGAAAGATGCAAGGATAGGTCGATAAGGATTGGGAGATGGTAGGGATTATTGGATGGATAAATGGATGGGAGGATAAAGATTAAAATATGGAAAATGACTAGTGGATGAGAGTATAGGAAGATAAGGATTGGGAGATGGCAGAGATTATTGGATGGATAAATGGATGGGCAAGATGGGGAGACGGAGAGGATTACCTAGAGTAATGGATGGAAGATGTCTCAAGGACCAAGACGCAAAGGATGAGATGCCCCCACTCTAGATGTGTCATGTGTGATGAGGCAAGAGGGAAGGAAGATAGAAGGATGGGGAAATAAAGGAGCGAATGGATATGGATTGTAGTAGGATGGGAGTATAGGAAGATAAGGATTTGGTAGATGGAAGGGATGATTGGATGGACGATGTCGCCAAGGACGCAATCATAAATAAGGAGATGCCCCCACTCTATGTGTGTCATGTTTGACGAGGAAAGAGGGATAGGAAGATAGAAGGATGGGGAAATAAAGGAGCGAATGGATATGGATTGTAGTAGGATGGGAGTATAGGAAGATAAGGATTTGGTAGATGGAAGGGATGACTGGATGGACGATGTCGCCAAGGACTCAATCATAAATAAGGAGATGCCCCCACTCTATATGTGTCATGCATGACGAGGCAAGAGGGATAGCAAGATGTGTGGAAGGAATATGATAGTGTATGGATGGGGGGAATATATGCCAAGAGATGTCCAACGCATGTATATAGGTTTGCCCCTATTTTTATCAAGATCACAAGGAAGATGGAGGGACTAGATAGGATGCGAAAGATGGTGGGTAAGATGTGGAAGATAGGTAGATGTAGGAGATGGAGGAAAGGAATGTGTAAGTGGATGTTGCCCCCAATCGTGGAAGGAGACTAGATGGGGGATCTACACATGATGCCTGTTTGCCAGGTTTTCATCATGGTACTAATCCAAGGCGCTTGTTTGCCAAGTTTCCACCATTGGACGAATGATTTTCTCCTTTTTTTTTCATATTTTTCATATTTTTTCTCTTTTTTTTGCTGATTTTTTTCTTTTTTCTCTTTTTTTGCTGATTTTTTGGACTAGGATGTGGACGAAGATGGATAAAGATAGAGATATGGATATGCGGATTTTAGAGGACAGTTGATAAGGATAGGGATGAAGTACTCACTCATCAAGTTCCATATGAGGTAATAAGAGACCATGTTTGAAGTGACTATTCGGATGTTGGTACAACCTTATTAGACTGGATGGTTTATGCAAGAGGATGGATTAAAGAAATTTGATGGGGGAGATAGAGAGGATAGTGGATGGGATGTTTGAAAGTGTATGGATGGAATGATGGAGTGGATGTGTGATGGGGGAAGGTGTTCAGGACCAACATTGGCACATGTGATGGTGGATGCGAAAAGATAGGTGGATGAATGGGTGGAGAGTGTGGCGATAATGGAGGCATTGGGATAGTGAATTTTGGGATGTAGGGACCCAAAATAGATTTAGGAGACAGAGGATGTAAATGATTTTGTGGGGGAATATCAACTTTGGATGTCATTATGGACATTTCATTTGAAGGTATGGTACATTTTTTCTTTGGGATCCACATGGGTTTGAGTGTTGGTTTGGTGGGCCTTTGTGGCCTTTTGGATTGATTGGGATTTTGGACTTGATTTTTATTTTCTTCAACATGTCTTGTGAAGGGGACATGAGGAGCTTTAGATTCATGTGGACATTTGGATTTATACATTTTTGCTTTGGCATCCAAAGTGCGTTTAGTAGCAAGGGGATAGATGATGGGGATCGATGGAGGTAGGTTTATAGGGGTTACGTGTAGATGGAGAATGTGTAGGTATGTGCCTTTGTTGATCCTGATTAGGAGTTATGAAGGTAGGATTTTTATGCTGTGTACTAGGGAGAGGAGGTGGATGAATGAAAGGATGGATAGGATAAGATGGAGGGGGTGGTTTTGGGATATAAGGACCCAAAATAGACTGTGTATATGGAGGATGTGTGGGTTTTGATGGAGGGATATAAGAACCCATAGTAGATGGAGGATGAGCAACGATGGATGGAGGGACATAAGGACCCAAAATGGATTGAGAGGATGAGGGAGGAAGATGGATGGTTGTTTTTAGGTGATATTATGGAGGAGGGGGGATGGCGGCATATGACTTGGTAGAACGATGGGAAGTACCTCTTGTACTTTTAGAAGAGGATTGTTTAGGATGTACGGAGGTTGTACCAACATCTTTAGAGTGCGGGTTTTGGGAGATATATCCAAGACCATGTGTGCTTGGATGTTCTTTGACTTGAATGGGCTCTAACATTCCTTGCTCATGAAGGCCTAAACCTTTTCCTTGATAGTTCATGTTCTCAAGCATATGATCTATGGTAGGATGTTTATTCTTTTGGAAACATGATGCGAGTGTGTTAGCAGGTGGAGGAGGAAAGGTGGTGGATAGACGTTGTTTTGCTTCTGCAAGAAGACCACCATGGATGCATGTAATATTACCAAGGTGATACAAAATTGGCACTGGGATGGTAAGACTAGATGGCGATGAAGGATCATGCGATGGAGATGAGGGGATAGCAACATCAAGAGGAATGAGTGATAAGGGATCATGAAAAGAATTGGGGAGTACAATGGGATTCAGATTTATGGCCGTGGATGATAAGGGCTCATGAGATTGAGTGATTGGATCTTGAATGCAAAGGGGATCATGGGATGGAGTGGAGGAGATAGTGTGATTTTGAGATGGGGTGGATGGGAGGATAGGATCATGGCTTGGTTGAGGATATGGATCATGAGATGAAATGGATGGAAGACTATGTTCTTGAGATGGAGTAGATGGGATGGAGTGATCTTGATTTGGAGGAGGGGATATGCTTGTATGCTTTGGATCAAGCTCTTGGCATGACTCGTCTTGTGTGGGATGTATGATGATGGAAGAGTGTTGGAGGGACTCCTCAATTGGGGGAGATAGGAGGATGGAGGATTCATGAAGGTCATGGGATTGAAGTTTGTGAATATTAGGACTAGGAGGAGGGGATTGGATGTCTTCAATGGATTTGGTGGATCTAGGAGTAGAAGATGGGGATTTAATGGATTCGATGGGTGTGACCGGCTCAACCGTTTGCACAATGTTAGGAATGGCGATGGGTGGGATAGGTCTAGGATGGAGGAGGGCCTCGTCACTAGTGACAGTACATGATAGAGTGGGAGGGCATGATGTCTCTTCTTGCATGAGTCCTTGGGCGACATTTGGAAGGGATGTAGGATTAGGTTTAAATGAAGGGATGGGAATGGATGGAGGATTAGGATTAGGGATTGGTGGATTAGGATTAGACGTCGAGATGTGATTGGATGGAAGACTAGGAGGAGATGGAGGATTAGGATTAGATGTGGGTATGGGAATGGATGGAGGATTAGGGATTGATGGATTAAGATTGGATGTGGGGATGGGATTGGATGGAGGACTGAGAGGAGATGGAGAATTAGGATTAGGGATTTGTGGATTAGGATTGGACGTGGGGATGGGATTGGATGGAGGACTAGGAGGAGATGGAGGATTATGATTAGAGGAGTGGATGGGACTAGATGGGGAATTAGGAGTGGTTGGAGGAGATGGAGGATTATGATTAGGTGAGTGGATAGGACTAGATGGGGAAATAGGAGTGGTTGGAGGAGACAGAGGATTATGATTAGATGAAGGATTAAGATATAATGCGGTGAAAGGGGGAGTGATGTAGGAAGATGTGGATTTTGGATTAGATTGGGAAGATTGGGATGTTGAATGATAGTAGGAATATGTAGATGAAGGATTAGAATGGGGAGATGTGGAATTAATGTAAGGATATTGGGATGGGGGATTGTGATAGGAAGGTGTGGATGTTGGATTAGAACAAGAAGATTGAGGTGGTGAACCACCATAGGAAGAAATGTATGGTGATTTGGCATAGGAGGATATGGATGGTAGATAAGGATGAGGGGATTGAGATGGTGGATTAGGATAGGAGGAATATTGGGATGGGGGAGTGTGATAGGAATGTGTGAGCGTCGGATTAGGATGACAAGATTGGGATGTGGGATTAAGGTAGAGGTATTGGGATTGTTGATGATGATGAGGATAAGAGGAAGTGGATGTTGGATAGGATAGAGGTTGAAAGGGAGGACATGATGAATATGTTGATGGTGAGGATGTTGGATATCCCTTGTCAAGGGTAGCATAAGAACCGTTATTATATGTGGATGAAGGCATGGTGGGATAGTTTGAATAAGTAGTGGGATTTTGGAAGACGGTTGGAGAGAGCTTGCTAGCAATGATAGCGTCAAGGGGATCTATATAACAATCTTCATTATCAACAAGATTCTCGTTATCATCATCAAAGGAGTTAGGATTTCCCTTGGCTACTATTATTGGTCGTGTGAGAGGGGGATAAAGATTCATGATGGATAGAGATTAGTAGGAAAGAATAGATGATGGATAGAGAACCAGGATGGATTGGAAGCTGATATGGGGATTAGATGAAAGCTCAGATCGGGATTGAATAAAAGCTCAGATTAGGATGATGGGAAGCTCATATGGGGATTGGATGAAAGCTCAGATTGAGATTGAATAAAAGCTCAGATTAGGATTATGGGATTAATGCTCAGATTAGAATGGGATTGGAGCTTAGACTGGGATTGGATTAGAGGATATGATAGGATTGATTTGAAACCAAGATCATGGGTTTTAACTAGAGGACGTAAGGTGTTGACAATCAGATTTTTGCCAAATTTGGCAATTTTCAAAAATTGTCAAATTTTGACATTTAAGGGAACTTCATAGGAATTCGTTTGAGAGTCCAAGTTTTTTCCAACAAATACCCAATACTAAGATTGGATGACTTGCCAACTAAGATCCCAAATTTGAGACAGTGATTCAGAGTTATTAACGAAAATGTTTTTTCAGAAACTGAAAAAAAAAACAGTAAATTGTGATTTTGAGGGTCAAGATGAAACTTTGGGGGTTCGAAAATGTGCTAAAAAGGGGCCAACCTATCTTTGATAGGTTGGGAATCCACATGCTAGCTTATAACGCAACCACCCGTAAAATTTCAGCCAAAACCCACATTCGAATAAAAAGTTATGGCCTCCGGAAGTTTTTGTATAAAAGTCAAAACCTTCAAAATTGATAATTGAAATGTATCAATTTGATGATTTGGATGAGGATTGGTGGATGAATCAACTTGATGATGTAGATGAGGATTGAATTGATTGAATTTGTTTGGATCAATTGATGATGTATCAATTTGATGATTTGGATTGGATGATGGGATTTTGATTAGATTTGGATGATGCCAGATTTGGATAGATGTTTAGGATGATCAAATTGTGAAACAGAGACTTGGGGTGGTTAAACGGAGGTTTGGAATGGTCAAATAGATGAAACTATCCGTTCAGTGGGGCGTATCCGCACTTTTGCAAAAAAAATGTTGAAACAGGGGGGCAAGTCCACCCCTCTGCAGAAAATGTTGAAACAGGGGGGCAAGTTCGCCCCTCTATAGAAAATGTTGAAACAAGGGGGCAAGTTCGCCCCTCTACAAAAAATGCTAAAACAGTGGGGCAAATTCACAATTCTACAAAAAAAAAATGTTGAAACAGGGGGGCAAGTTCGCCCCTCTGCAGAAAATGTTGAAACAGTGGGGCAAGTTCGCCCCTCTGCAGAGAATGCTGAAAAAGGGGGGCAAGTTCGCCCCTCTGCAGAAAATGTTGAAACAGTGGGGCAAGTTCGCCCCTTTGCAAAAAATGCTGAAACAAGGGGGCAAGTTCGCCCCTCTGTAGAAAATGCTGAAACAGGGGGGCAAGTTCGCCCCTTTGCAATGAAAAATGCAACTTGGTTTGGATGAGAGATTTTGGCAAGGACTTAAAATGATTCAATGATAGTTTAACTTATCAAAATTTATTGGTTCTTCACAGAAAGACACTTTGGACAAGCACAATCCTATGATTAGTGTTAAGGGGTATGGCCAACAAAGGTCTTACTCTAGGATGAACAAAGTTTTTAAGGAGTCCTCGATATACGCTCGGTACGTGAGGCACAAACCGTGAACACCAGTTCGTCAAAAGCGTGAGTCGGGAACCCAAACGAAATACTGAAAGACTCAAACCAACTCTTCACGTCTATCTAGGTATCACCCTAGCTTCAACGCTTCGCCAATTATGACACAACTGGATTGGGGTACAGCTTTGGCTCTCCCCCCTTTATATACCTCGTCGGTACGCATGGTTGGGGTCATCCCTTGGGGTGATGAAATCCTCAAGCAGGTCCCTCTAAAAAGAAAACACTAATCGTTTCCAACTACCCCCTTCGGATCCGCACAAAAGTGCAAAGGGAGAGGCTGAAAATGAATTAATGTCCCTTTAGGGTAATACAAATAAAACAAACACAACAAACAGCCAATATTACTTTTCCCTATTTATGTTAAGTAAATAGATAAAACAGTAAGGAAAGATTTTCAAAGAATAAAACAAAGGCCTTGCAAGCAAATATTAGTTGTTTATCTTTTGCCCTTTGTGATTTGCAACAAAAATATGCAAGATATCAGCAAGAAATCTTTTCGAACGTTCTGTTAAGGGCAAGTTCGCCCCTCTGCAGCAACCGGGAGAGCAAGTTCGCCCCTCTGCAGTGTCTAGGAGGGCAAGTTCACCCCTCTATATCGTCCGGGAGGGCAAGTTCGCCCCTCTGCAGTGTCTGGGAGGGCAAGTTTGCCACTCTGCAACATTTGGGAGGGCAAGTTCGCCTCTCTGCAGCGTCCAAGGGCAAGTTCGCCCCTCTGCGACCTAAATCTGCAAACAAGGTAAACAACAAAAAATGTAAAAGAAAGAGACCCCTTTGTGGGTCCCACCGGACGTGCCAGAAATGTGATCCTAATAAAGTGCTACTCCTAAAGTGAGATGCTAGATAAAAACTAATAATGCAATGAGAAGAAATAACAAGATAAAACAACACCTCAACGATTAGCCTAAGAAAATGGATAATATGAAAGCAGTTAAAAAATGTTGAACTGAGAGAGCGTGTCTACACTTCTGCAGAAAACAGTTAGAAACGTTGAACAGCAGGGGCGTGTCCGCACTTCTGTAGAAAAATAGTCAAAAACGGTGAATAGCAAGGGCGTGTTCGCACTTCTGCAAAAAAATAGTAAAAAATAGTGAACAACAAGGGTGTGTCCGCACTTTTGTAGAAAAATAGTCAAAAACAATGAACAACAAGGGCGTGTCCGCACTTCTGTAGAAAAATAGTCAAAAATAGTGAACAACAAGGGCATGTCCGCACTTCTGCAGAAAAATAGTCAAAAACAGTGAACAATAAGGGCGTGTCCGCACTTCTGAAGAAATATAGTTAAAAACAGTGAACAGCAAGGGCGTGTCTGCACTTCTGCAGAAAAATAGTCAAAAATAGTGAACAGCAAGGGTGTGTCCGCACTTCTACAAAAAAATGGTCAAAAACAGTGAATAGCAAGGGCGTGTCCGCCCCTCTGCAACGCCCGGGAGGGCAAGTCTGCCCCTCTGCGACCTGAATCTGCAAACAAGGTAAACAACAAAAAACGTAAAAGAAAAAGACCCCTTTGTGGGTCCCACCGGGCGTGCCAGAAATGTGATCCTAATAAAATGCTACTCCTAATGTGAGATGCTAAAACAAAACTAATAATGCAATGAAAAGAAGTAACAAGATAAAAGGGCACCTCAATAAGATTAGTCTAAGAAAATGGTGAAGCAAAGGAGTAAGATAAAAAAAAATGATGATTGAAGTGTTTTATACCTTTCCTTTGTTGCTCCTTCCTTGGTTGGCCCTTTGATTATTCAAGAATTGTGTGCTCCTTGGATGGCAATGAAGTTGAATGGATGATGCTAAATGTTATGATAGATGAGAGCTTGAATGAGAATTTTGCAAGAGTTTTGTTGCAAAAGACTTGATCCCTAAAATGAGGGAAATGAGAGGGTATTTATAGGATAATTGGAATTCTACGGTTGGGATTGATCCAACAAATATTAAGATGAAGGGCTATGGTGAGTTGAGGACTCACAAGCCCTCACATCTTGACATGTGGAAGGTGAGATGTCTTAGGGTGGAGTGATGTGGAAATGAAGTAGAAGAGAAGGACAAGAGGTGGAAGGGAAGTACATGAGGTGGATGAAGGACAAGTACTTTTGAGGTACCTTGGGGGATGAAAATATTTCCTCAAAAAAGAACTTTTTGTCCCCAAATGAGGATGAAAGAGATTTTTGAGGAATTTTAGAATTCCTCAAAAATCTCCATGGAAAAAGGGGAAGTGTGTAGGAAAAATAAATGTAAATTAAAAAATTTACATTCAATGGAGAGTTTATTGGATAAAAAGAGGTCTTCAAAAAGCTAGAGATTTGTCACATGTGGGAGATGTGACAAGTCCAAGGTTCTAGAAGCCTTGGGCACATGCAAAATGACATGTCACATTTGCATGGGTGATGAGGAAGACCTTGGAAAGACAAAAGTGAAATAAAAATTCACATGGGGAAGAGAGGAACTTTGGTTAAATAAATGTGAATTAAAAATTCACATGGGGAAGGGAGTCCAGGCTAAAAATGGTAAGTGAGAAGGTTGACCAGAAAAGGTAAGCCAAATGTGGTTAATGATTCTGATTAAGGTTGTGCAAACACAAGATTAGGATAATTAATGAGAGATTAAGGACAAGTGGGAGATTATGGAGGATGTGACATTTAATCTTGATTAAGTGGTGCACATCCTAATCATAGATTAATTAATTTAATTTGGATTAAAAGAGGGTTATGGAGAATGTGACAAGGAGAGAGAAAAAAAGGGAATTAAAATTTGATTTTAATCCAAATGGGTTAAATGACTAAATTAAACAAATTGTCTTATTTATTTAATTTAGAGAGGAAAAAGGATAAGGTAAAGTATTTAATTTATTTAATTATATGTTTTAGGAACCTTAGGTTGAAAATGAAATAATGATTAAATAAATTATTTAATCACTATTAATGAAATAGATGAATAGAGTCGACGATTTTGATCATATGAAAGTGATCAAATTTGGATGTCTACACATACAAAATGAAATGTCTTTCAACTGGATTTCAAAAATATTCTTCTGATCCATCTCACAAAGCGGAAGCTAGATTTTCCAGTATGAGCATGAGGGCCATATATAGGTTTCCCACAATGAAAACGAGTTTCAATGGAGCCGATGCTCCTGCTGTAACAAAACATCGTCTGCACAGAAGGAGAAGAAGTCTCTGCATGACCCTCCATAACATTATTGTGAGAGCTTGACCATTCAAATTTGTGTGGAATACCCCATATAATTCTAGAGGATCCCTACCTTCTGAATGAGATGTTTGACCTACTCAATGAAGCTTCTGCCATTCCAAACCCTAAAAACCCTAAAGAACAAAGAAAATATTTTTCAACGACTGGCGTAGCCTAGATCTAAAAATGAAACATTGATATTCGAATCACCAATTTCGTCTGAAACAGGCAATCGACTTACTATTAAAAGGAGTCCCACCACATGTAGAAGCATCATGCGTTTCGCCTCCCGTTGTGCACAATTTCATCGGTGCTTGAGCATGCAGACGACGAAATGTCGGGTTACTGTAAATAATATAATGGTGATATTTGGTTTCTTTCGCATTTATGGAGCAATCCCTCAATATAGGTGGAAAAAGTGGTGTCACTAACCTCACAAGAAAAGAGAAGTGCAATGGTAATGAGTCCACTATCAGTTACGTCTTCATCCAGTCTTTAAGTCTTTAAAAAGTGGTGTCACTAATCTCACAAGAAAAGTGGACAATATGCACCAGCTATTTGAGTAAGATAAGATTAATTAGACGGCTAACCTTCTAGTCAAAATTAATAGTAGGAGATCTGACTTGGAAAAGATCATGAAGACAAATTAGGCCTGTTATATCTTGGTCCCATAGACTGCTTAATCTCGTGGACATCATTAAAATATTTCATTCATTCATTGAAAGGGGGTTGAGACCTCTTCAATCCTTTGGTTTTTCTCACCAAGTGGGATTCAGATAGCTCTCAACAAAATTTATACTGCTAGCATTATCGTTCCACTTCCATCGGTTATGATTGTATGCATGGCAGTTGTTGCCCACTACTTAGAATTGAAGGCGTCCACTTCTATCGGTTACATTTGTAATAGTTTACCTTTCTTTTTTATGTACTCAGGTCTTTTGAGCCTTATGCGACTGATAGAACACCTCTCGGTGTAACTATTATGTCTTTGGTATTGTGTTGGGAATTACAATTAATTCATACATGTATTTTTTCTCTATATCATTGCATGCATAACTTGGTCATGATAATTTTCTAGATTGACATAAAGATCTTCAACAATTTTTATGCTTTTCATGCTTTGTCATATGTATTTTTCTAACATCTTTTTTAGTGTTTGTTCAACCAAAAACTTGAGTTTTGATTAGTTTTTTCTCAATATAAATGACATGTATTTAAATTTATGTCATTGATGGACCTTAGTAGGCCAATTTGTGCATATAATTCTTTCATTAATACCAACTTTCTTCACTCCTAAGTTGTTTTTTCTCTCTCATCTTTCATTCATTATGTGATGCAAAGCATTGTTGGTTTACCTTATTATGTTATTCTTCCACAAAGGCATGAGCTAATACTCGTTGAAGGGATTGATATTGATGGGAATTATAGCTTTGAAATTTCTAGTGTGTAATTAAATCTATTTTTAGTTGAATTCCTAATTCTTTTCCTTGGCTCTAGTCCTAATTGTCTGCAATAAGTTGATTTTTACTTCTACTACCAATTTGAGAAACATCATTCACTACAAGCATGATAATTGATATCAATGCATTCTCCATAGGGTGAAAGTTCAAATTTATCACATTTTTATAAAGGAAACAACTAACATCAATCTAAAATTTTAACTTGAATTACTAGAAAGTGGCATATATTAATAAGTAGGAGGTTTCTTCCACAGTGTGTCAAATTATGATATTGCTATCAGGATTCCACTGTGTAGTTTTCGAGTGAAACTCATTGACCCATGATTCATGAGTAGTGGTTCACAAGAACCCATCTCTCATGATAATGAATGGTCCACTTAGCACTCATTGCATCGAGGTGATGCTCACAAAGGTGAAGCATTGGTCTGTCCCGGGAGGTCACCCATCCCAGTACTGCTCCAACCCAAGCGTGCTTAACCACAGAGTTTCCCCCAAGGTTAAGCCCACTTAGCTTGCTACCCCATTTGCAAAACCTTCAGCAAGTGTTATTCCTTATGAACCATTCATTATAGAGCCCCTTTAGCTCATCAATTGATAAGTAGGAGGTTTCTTCCACAGCGTGTCAAATTATGGTATTGCTATCAAGATTCAACCATGTAGTTTTTGAGTCAAACTCATTGACCCATGATTCATGAGTAGTGGTTCACAAGAACCCATCTCTCATGATAATGAATGGTCCACTTAGCACTCATTGCATCTAGGTGATGCTCACAGAGGTGAAGCATTGGTCTGTCCCGGGAGGTCACCCATCCCAATACTGCTCCAATGGATTAACAACTATAATAAATAATTAATTATTATAATATTGTTAAATTTTAAATTGATAAATGGATTATAATATTAATTATTTAATTATTACTTTGATTTATTTGAAATGAAAATTATTAATTGAGGAAAGTTTTCGCATGCAAATACATGCATCTATTCGAACTGGAGAAGTGGGTTGAAGTTGCTAATTTTATGCTTTGATTTTGGGATTTTCGAAAGGAATATGGGAAACTTGTTATTTTTTATGAATTTGGTTGTCAAAAATGTTTCTTTGGTTTTTATTATGGCTTCTGGCATTGTAATTCCCCGCCATGTAACCTTAGAGGAAATTTCAATAACTACGAAAGCGTATAATTTTTTTTCTTTTAAAATGCAATAATAACACGAAAAGTTCACTAACTATCATCAACATCCTCTAAGGCACGAGACTAAGGTTACGTCTGATTCCCATAACATAAACATAAATACATTCATAATATATGATTAACTAATTAATTAAAAGTACATACATTCCAAACATTGAAATTGCGTCAGATAGAGAAAATATACATCAAGATCCCAATATTACATTAATTCTCAAATAAGGTTTACAACACTCATTCCCAGAATGAGGTAGATCATACATATGTGTTACAAAATACATGCGACCTCCTCGAATACAACTGAGGAGTAATAAAAGTACAAGATTCATCTGTAACAATAATCAAAGCATGGAATAAACAAGTTGAAATCCATGAGCTCTCCAACTGGAAGATCTTGCCATCACAAACAGAAGAAAGGGGACCCAACGAAGTAGGGTGCATGTTCCTCCCAACCAAGTGGTACCCGAAGGCCCAACCTCCATGCTAGGCGATAGTAACAAGAATCCTAGACAAGACCTACTAGCTCTAGGCACGGGCTAACACATACTAAACTTAACCAAATACAAGAATCACACTATTACAAAGGTTACATTGCTTCCAAAGTTACACAATCATTTATATCACAGATCTAACAAACTGTTGACTTAGGAGGAGTGTCATCACAATGTTACATGGGTTACCCTGGTAAGTCTTCTTAGGCCTCAACCCCATCTTGGGTTATCCTGATAGCCTCTCAAGACTCTCGGCCCCACATGCAATCCAAAGCGTAATCAACTATCTTTCAACAAGACAAGATATCGATCTTGTCATTTTAGGCCTTCTCGTCTCATCCCAAGTCTATACAAGAGTCCATGAGCGACACACATTACTCTTATTTAGTGTTGAAAACTACCCATTCCCTTAATATATTAATTACATTATCACTAGATTAATTAACTCACAACAAGTTACCCTGGCATCACTTCATGTGTTGGCCCTCATTTAAAGCCACTATAACACCCCTTTGTTTTGCTCTTATGTTTAGATAGTGTTCTACTATGTTATGCTTATGCTTTCTGTTAGTATCTTGACATTGATATACTATAATGCTTTGTCGTTATTTGATCGCTACTTTAGGGTGATGTGGATTTTATGTTATGATGTGATGGTACCTTATTTTGATGATTATCATTATGACATGATTTTTGAATTAGCATAGTGGTTATTTGAAATAATATTGTTACATGCACATGAGTAAATTATTGATGTTGAATCATGAATTTTGTGATATTGTATTGGTGAAGGGGATGGAATTGCACCACTCGTTTGCGAGCGCCCTACAATTTTGTGATTCTCTCTTCACGGTGTGTTCTATTATGATGTGTATATGCTTGGTTGCAGGTTTGTAGGTACAGGACATCGATTCCACCTGGTTTCATAGGTTTGAGTGTGTCCATTTCCCAACGGTAATGTTGATTGGAAGATAGTAGCTAGGTTTTTCGTGTCAAGCCATTACCCTAGTCATAGTGTGTCGTCGGTTCTAGTTGGTTTTGTTTGTTAAATGTTGTTTAATTTTGCTTCGAAATTATTATGTTGCATAGTTTGTAAAAGGTAATTTAATGGATTTAAATATTTAAGATGATTATTAAATTAATCTAGTTTTTAATGTTAGAAGATGTTAATTAATTTAGTTTAATTGATAAATAGTCTAATCTTAGGATTATATTATTTATTAATTAATTAAATTAGTTGAATTAAGTTAAACTAAAAAGGTTAAATATTTTGAAATTACTAAATGTTTAATTTTAAAATATTTGGAGGATTTTGTGCATTTTGGTTGTAAAAGATATTTTGGGTTTTCAACATGTGTTTAAAATTTATGAGGTTTGTTGGAAAATTTGTTCACAAGGAGAAATTTGTGGCTATAACAGGAAGAAGTGAGAAGCTTCTTCACGAAAGAAGGATAGAGGATATTGGGTGTTGGGAAAAAGATTTGAGGAGGAAAGTGTTTTTTGGGGATTGCATGTTGTTGAAATTTTTGAAAAGTTACTCTCGGGAAAAGTTTTTGTGTTTGAGAATTTTTATTGTTCTGGAGGAAGCTTTCGTTCATCTGGGAGAAAATACTTGGATCTATGGAGGAGACGCTACTTCAATTTACATCTTCACAGGCATTGGATTACAAGTTTCTCTTTCAATTCTAGTTAGCTTTATATTGGAAAAGCTTCTTAGTTTAGATTACTCTCTGGAAAAGATTGTCTGTGCAAGTTTTTAAAGCTTTGAGTTTTGTTTAAAATTTGTAAATGTCGTATGTGATATTCTCTGTGAAAATGAAATCCTCTGTAGAATAAAATCTTATGTAGAGATGAAATCCCCTGTGAAAACTATTGCAAATTTTAAATTAGGAGTATTGTATACAAAGAAGAACCCAAAAAGGAAAATATTAGGGATCTAGAAAGAAAATCCTGGTGGGGAAGAAATTTAATCTTTTGTAGAAAATTCTCTTGTAGGATAAAAGCTTGGGGGAAAATTTCTTGTTATTTTGTCTGTAAGAATTTTATTGCCCTTTCTCTTTTTAGTTTTGCTGTTTGGGCAAATTTAAAATAAATCTTTGTGTTTCTGTTTAAGAAAATTGTCTGTAGAAATTCCTCTGTGAGATGGCTTTTCGGATGTTTTCAAAAAAAAAGTTTCCTGTAGGATGCATTTTGGAAATTATTATTTGCCCAATTAAAATAATTGATCTGATAAAATATATATATATATATATATATGTTTTGGTACACACACACACACACATATATATATAGATTCATATAGTTAATGAAATTCATTTGAAATTTTCATATTGGAATCAAATCAAAAGTATTCAGTTTTAAGTAAATCCATTTTTATTTCCTGTGTGTCGAACCCTTGTGAGTTCGTAGGGGAGATTTTAATTTAATATAATGAATTTATTTTTGTACTTATCTTGGGAAGCCAATAGCTATCCAAGCGTTCCCCCATGGAAGGGGGAGTCGGTGGTAATACCAGTTGGCACCTCAATCCATGGGAGTTGGTTGTGGTAGCACAGTCAATGCCCCATGGGATTCGCCATAAGCAACCTTTTAAAGGCTTGTCATAAACTCGTTCGCCCCAATTTAATGTTGAATTGGAATTTGTTTTATTATGTTTAGATTTATAAGTGAGGTTCTAAATTTTGGTATAATTTTATAAATGTATATACAAATTAAATATATATATTATATATATTAAATATATAATATATATATATGTGTGTATGCATATAAGGATAGATACATTTTTATATAAATTTGAGATTTTATATATATAAATTAGTGTTTGGAAATATTTTAATTAGTTTATTAGAATATTATTTTATATGTATAATTATATATATATGCTTATTATATATTTAAATGCATTTTAAATAATGACATGCAATGCACAGTAAGATGATTAGAATTTTTAAAGAAAAATATTTAAATAGAGGAAATTGTTATTTTAATATAAAAGTAATTGAGGAATTGGAGTCATTGATTAGTTAGATTTTTCCTTCTCTGTTTGTAAAGGGAATTTATTTAATTTATTTACTTGGGAAATTTCTTTACTGTAAATTACTGAAGGGGGAATTGGATTTAATATATCCAAAAGGTATTTTATTTCCTGTATTATTGTCTTTGCATGTAATTTCCTTTGTTCACTTTTTGGGGAATTGGATTAGATTTGTTATTAGTCTTCCAGTTGTGTTATAGATTTTGGGGGTTGTGAATTATTTTAAGTGTCAGCCCATTTTGTGACCCTTGGTTTGTGCATTTTTTGTTATGAGTAAATCACCCGAGTTCCCACAAATAGGGATGTGATGTCATTTGTCTTTGGATGGGGATTGCATATTCGTAGTGTGCTCTAGTTACCTTTGGTTGTGGATTTGTTCCACGTGTTGACATTAGGAGAGTGATTCTTGATGGGGGTCGGGGTCTGGGAAGATCTGTCGGGGTAACCCATGCATATTTGTGGAGACACTCATATGTCAACAGTTTGGATGGTTCATGGATTTATTTAATTATTAGCTCTAGAAGTATTGTATCCAATGAGTTAGTGTTGTACTAGTAGATGTTAAGTGCAATTATGTGTTAGCCTGTGTCTAGAGGTAGTAGGTCTTGCCTAGGGAACCTTGTTACTATCTCTTAGCAAGTGGGGTGGGCCTTCGGGTACCACTTGGTTGGGTGGAACGTGCACCTTACTTTGTTGGGTCCCCTTTCTTTTGTTTGTGATGGCGAGGTCTTCCAGTTGGAGAGCTCCTGGATTCCATCTTGTTTATTCCTTACTTTGATAATTGTTACAGATGACTCTCGTACTTTTATTACTCCTCAGTTGTATTCAAGGAGGTCTCATGTATTTTGTAACACATATGTATGATCTACCTCATTCTGGGAATGAGTGACGTAAACCTTATTTGAGAATTAATGTAATATTAGGATATTTTTGTGTATCTTATCTATGTGATGCAATTTTAATGTTTGGAATGTATGTACTTTTAATTCTTAAGTAGTTGATCATATGTTATGAATGTATTTGTGTTTATGTTATGGGAATCAGACGTAACCTTAGTCTTGTACCTTAGAGGATGTTGGCGATAGTTAGTGAAATTTTAATGTTATTATTGTATTTTAAAACGAAAAAAATTGTACGCTTTCGTAGTTGTGGTAAGTTACTCTAGGGTTATGAGGCGGGGCATTACACATGGTATTAGACCCAGGTTCATACACTAGGTACTCTGGGTACATTTGAGTCTAGTATGTTGTCCTTGTGATCTGTCAGTGGAGTTGTTAAGTGATCACGTGTTCATGGATTTGACATTTAACATGATGTACTCTATGAAAAGGAGTAGAGTGAAAGTAAACTGATAAAAGGTTATGGATGAAAAGTAATGATATGTATCTGATGGGTTATTGAATTATATGTTCTTATGGGATTATGTATGTAGTTGTACCCCCTGTAAATGTAAGGAACCAATAATTTTGCATTGGTTGAGTGTTGTGAATACCTCGTACTTGCTTTGTGTGTCCATGGGATGGTGATATTTGGTACCCATCCATGGGGAAAAGTTTCAGTTTGGTGTGGGATTACCATACCATTGTGTGTTTTTGCAAGTTTGTTACCTGATTGAGGGCCAACCCATGTGTAGTTGAAACTTATATATAAGAGTAACCAAAAGTTAGTTTCATAGATTCTTTTCTTTTGGTTCTCTAGCCCCTCAATCCATGAAGGGATAGTAGCAACCACAAATTTCCTTGGGTGGAGTCTGCAGCGTAAGCATATTGCAGCGCAGAGCATCTTAGCTCAACCAATCCTGAGGAAACATACCCACTACTTTCCCTTATGATGGATCAAGATGCTTGATCCATATGTGTTAGCCCAAGCCCCACAAATTTGAGTACAACAACATAGGTTTTTTAGTTATGTCGGGTCGTTCATAGAGACATTGATTTGGCATTATTGAGTAAACCTCATCCATATGAGAGGTGAAGCTCAGGTAGTCCCATATTGATATTATCATTTTTTGCATTATATATATACTATATTTGCATGTGTTCCGACATGACGCAATAGATACGATGCCACACCTCACTGATGTTCTGATATAGTGATGGTGATGATGTTGTGTTACATGATGCCACGTGCTTAGTCACGTGAAGGCACATTATAAGATTGTGTTATGATAGCCTACTTGTGTGATGAGCGTTATGGGGCCTTGAACACTTGTAGATACTCATGGTTTCTTCGACAGTGGTTGGTTGGGTAGCATATGAGTAGGTCCTAGCCATGTATACCTCTGGCTATAGCGAGTGCCTACGTGTGCCTTCTCCATGAGGTACCGCTATGTGGGATGTGTTTTGTGCATGCCTACTTCCATGGACCCACATACACACTGCCATGTGGCATACAACCAGTACGTGCCTTCTCCTGTTGGCATATGACCATGTCGAGTGACGACGTGATAGTCGTAGAGTACACTCTAAGTCATGTGGATGGCACGCTCACTTTGCACCACATGAGGGCTATTATTATAGCCGGATGTTGTTTCCTCATTCATCATTTGGTGGCTAGTATTTAGTCACACAGTGTTGTAAAATGCAATTTTAAAAGATTGTGAGACTTTATTTATGGTTATTGATGATTTTCAGTTTATTGTGAAGGCCGACACCTTGTTTATATTTGATTGTGATGGTTTATCCACACCTTGTGATCTTATTTTCTTATAAATCTTGTGGTAATATTTGATTTAGTGTTGAAATTGTGCACATTTACTACCTTATTGTTGAGATTGAATTTTATTTTCTCTTCTTTATGACTCTGGTGGCTAAGCTAGCTATTTTTATTGTTTTAAATGTCGGCAATGTGTTGTATTGTGAATCCTCTCCAAGGACGTATGAGGTGGACTTAGTGAGTGTATACGAGGAAGTAGATGCAGGGAACCTTGAAGATGGGGGTATGTGAGGTTGTTATGCAGCTAGGACCCACTACCCACCTATGTGTGATGACTATCTCTTAGAGGCTAATCACCTTATACAACAAGAGATAGGTCATTGTGGTCTTGTTTGGATGGTCTCACCTTATGTGTGGCCTAACACCATCAAACCACTGATTGTGATGTTTGGTTTATGTGAGATGGTTATTTGCTCTTGGTTCATGGATTTTTGTATCATGGTTTAGTATGTTGCTTTCTAGTGCCCAGATGGACCCATGTGTGGCCTTGTGTTGTGATTTATAGTGATGTGCATTGGTGTATATGTGTAGAATGTAAGTTTAATCATGAGTATGGTGCTTGACTTATGAGTTTATGTATTTTAATTTAGCCTTTTGGTTGTGACTCCTTTCTTGGGTGGTGTGTATAGGATGCCTAGGAGAGGTGGTCATGGAGTCGATCGTCTGAACACTTCTTTTATGAGTCCCCACGAGAATGATCGTGTGGAGCACTTGGTTCCTCAGTTATGTTCTTTGCTTGAGGAGTTTCTTACCCAGCTAGGCCCTAGACCAGAGAGTGTTTTGCAGCAACAACACTCGGGGTCTAAGCGTAAGGTTTCACAACCTCATCATGGTGGTAATTGTTCTCAATCTAGGAAGAACCGAAACTAGTGGCATAATAGGCACAACCGTCACAAGTGGTCAGCACAGAGTGCACATGTTGCAACAAGTAGAGGTACAGGATGTTACACTTGCGGCCAACAGGCCCACATAGCTAGACAATGTCCTCAGAGGAACTCACTTGATCTTAGCTAGAGGACAACGACTACAGAGCCAACAAAGAATAACATAGGAAGGAACCATAGTTCGAGTGAAAGCAGTTGATCATCGTCAACCAGAGCATCAGGGCACATATGTAGAGATTACTGGTAGCAGTCGGGCAACTGTTTCGAGAGCTCATGGAAATCCAACAATATAGGAGGCTAAGGAAGTGCCTTCAGTGTTGTTTTCTCTGCATTGACACTTGTTATGATAGGTTATGTGTTTTGAAACTTTGTTGGTGGTTGCCTCTCCATGTTGGTTATTTTGATTGGCAGTTTATTTGGCTTTAAGGATTATATCACTAGTTACTGTTGTTTTTATGTGTGATTATATGGAGTTTGTACTAAGGGTATTTGCAGGCTTCCAGGAGTAAGCCTGACCCTAAGTGGGGAGAATGTAACACCCCTCCATTCTTCTCTTATGTTTAGACAGTGTTCTACTCTATTATGCTTGTGCTTTATGTTAGTATCTTGACATTGATAGACTATGATGCTTTGTTATTATTTGATCACTACTTTAGGGCAATGTGGATTTTATGTTATGATGTGATGGTACCTTATTTTGATGATTATCATTATGACATGCTTTATGAATTAGCATAGTGGTTATTTGAAATAATATTTTTATATGCACATGAGTAAATTATTGATGTTGAATCATCAGTTTTGTGATATTGTATTGGTGAAGGGGATGAGATTGCACCACTCGCTTGTGAGCGCCCTATGATTCCATGATTCTCTCTTCACGGTGTGTTCTATTATGATGTATATATGCATGTTCGATATATGCTTGGTTGCAGGTTTGCAGATACAAGACATTGACTCCACCTGGTTCACAGGTTTGAGCATGTCCATTGCCCAAAGGTAATGTTGATTGGGAGATAGTAGCTAGGTTTCTCGTGTCAAGCCATTACCTAGTCTTAGTGTGTCGTCAATTCTAGTTGGTTTTGTTTGTTAAATGTTGTTTAATTTTTCTTTGAAATAATTATGTTTTAAAGTTTGTAAAAGGTAATTTAATGGATTTAAATATTTAAGATGGTTATTAAATTAATTCGGTTTTAATGTTAGAAGATGTTAATTAATTAATTTAGTTTAATTGGTAAATAGTCTAATCTTAGCATTATATTATTTATTAATTAATTAAATTAGTTGAATTAAGTTAAACTAGAAAGGTTAAATATTTTCAAATTATTAAATTTTTTAATTTTAAAATATTTGGAGGATTTTGTGCATTTTGGTTGTAAAAGATATTTTGGGTTTTCAACATGTGTTTAAAATTTGCGAGGTTTGTTGGAAAATTTGTTCACGGGGAGAAATTTGTGGCTATAACGGGAAGAAGTGAGAAGCTTTTTCACGGAAGAAGGATAGAGGATATTGGGTGTTGGGAAAAAGATTTGAGGAAAGTTTTTTTTGGGATTGCATGTTGTTGAAATTTTTGAAAAGTTACTCTCGGGAAATTTTTTTGTGTTCGAAAATTTTTATTGTTCTGGAGGAAAATTTTGTTCATTTGGGAGAAAATACTTGGATCTATGGAGGAGGCGCTACTTCAATTTACATATTCACAGGCATTGGATTACAGGTTCCTCTTTTAATTCTAGTTAGTTTTATATTGGAAAAGCTTCTTAGTTTAGATTACTCTTTGGAAAAGATTGTTTGTGCAAGTTTTTAAAGCTTTGAGTTTTGTTGAAATTTTTTAAATACCGTATGTGATATTTTTTGTGAAAATGAAATCTTCTGTAGAGATGAAATCCACTGTGAAAACTATTGCAAATTTTAAACTGGGGTATTGTATACAAAGAAGAACCTGGAAAGGAAAATATTAGGGATCTGGAAAGAAAATCCTGGTGGGGAAGAAATTTAATCTTTTGTAGAAAATTTTCCTGTAGGATAAAATATTTTGGGAAAATTTCTTATTATTTTGTAAGAATTTTATTGCCCTTTCTCTTTTTAGTTTTGTTGTCTGGGCAAATTTAAAAGAATCTCTGTGTTTCTGTTTGAGAAAATTGTTTGTAGAAATTCCTCTATGAGATGGCTTTTCAGATGTTTTAAAAAAAAAAAATTCCTGTATGATGCATTTTGGAAATTATTATTTGTCTGATTAAAATAATTGATCTGATAATATATATAAATATATATATATGCATTCATATAGTTAATGGAATTCCTTTGAAATTTTCTTATTGGAATCAGATCGAAAGTATTCAATTTTAAGTAAATCCATTTTTATTTCCTGTGTGTCAAGCCCTTGTGAGTTTGTAGGGGGGGATTTTAATTTAATATAATGAATTTCTTTTTGTATTTGTCTTGCGGAGCTGACGGCTTCCCAGTCGTTCCCCTGTAACGCCCTGCCACACAACCCTAGAGGAAGTTGCAATTAAATACTCAAACGTACTATTTTTTTTTGTTTAAGTACAATTAACATACAAGTTCACTACCCATTGCAAACAACCCCTAAGGTCATGAGACTAATATTACTTTAAAACCCAAACAAACAAAAACATGAATAGAATCCAAAACATTTATTTACTTAAGAAATTAAGAACACATACATTCCATACATGATAAATTGCATCATCACAATAAGAGTTACAATATGATTTCAAATAACAATAATTTAATAAGGAGATTACATCACTCATTCCCCGAATGAGGTAAATCCAATAAGCATGAATACATATTACAACTTTCCACCTCGAATACAAATGAAGGGTAATAAATTACAAGATACATCTGAAATGAAAATAATCATGAAATGAATAAAAGCATAAAGAGTAAATGGATCCCACGAGCTCTCCAACTGGAAATCTTGCCAACACGAACAAGAAGAAAACCCAACAAAGTAAGGTGCACGTTCCACCCAACCAAGTGGTACCCGAAGGCCCACCCTCCCGTGCTAGGAGATAGTAACAAGGATTCCTAGACAAGACCATCTACCTCTAGACATGGGCTAAAACATACTGAACTTATACTAACGCAACCAATCACAGGTACAACACAATGGTATAACTCTAGTATGGTCACATTGCTTCCAGATATAAAACAATTCAGGTATGCTAAGAAACTCATACACATAAAATCAAATACCAACTGTTGTCGTAGAAAGAGTGTCATCACACAACTCGACATGGGATATCCTTTGGGAATCTTCGTAGGCTCCGACCCCCATTATGGGTTATCCTGGTGGCCTCAACCGAATCTCGACCCACATACTCACTCATGCGAAATCAAATACCTTTTGTAAAAACAAGATAGATGACCTTGCCATTCTAGGCCTTCACATTCATCCCAAGCCTAAACGAGCACTTGTGTCTATGAGTGAGGCTAAGTTATCTTGATTAGTGTGAAATACTACCCAATCTCCTATGTATATTGTTTTAGTTATCACTTGATTAAACCACCTCCAAAGGTTATCCAGTTTACCTCTTTAGGCTTTGGCGCCTAACAAAAACCACCCTTCTACTTGACAACATACCAAACAAAACCAATCACCAAGGGTGCCAAAGTGCATACAAACTAGATAAAACAATCACTCCAACTCTAGGAGGAAACATAAGTCAAAACCCTCTCCAAACACTGGAGGTAGCAAACATAATAAAGCCACTCCTTACAAGGAGGCACAAATCACATAATCCACTCCTAATCCAAAGGAGGCACAAAACATCCCCGTTCGTGGAAACCGGGTAATAACATGATGCATTTAAATGCACTACCGAAGGAAATCCAAAGGTTGACTAACATAATACGACAACCCCAATTAAATGAAAACACCATCTAGAAGACTTAACAACCCTTCTGATCAATTTTCCCCAAATCGATAACAAAAGAAATTTCATTTAAAAGCTCAATTTAACAGGAATTGAATCTACTTTGGATTTCCTAAATCCACTTCCTTTAATAAAATTCAATAGTTTATTTCTGTAATAAAATTAATAAAATTATGTCTCTTTCAGACAAAGGATAAATTAACCAGATATGTAATTCCGTAATTGCTCTTAAATAATAATAAACAATTTTTTCTATGATCCAAAGCATATCGTTTTAAACTAAATAACTGTTTCTTCTACTCAACATAATCATTTTAAAAATAATTAACTCATCTTAATAAACATCTTATTTAACATAAAATATACTATTCCATCAAATATATTATTTTAAAGTAAAAATCAATAATTTGACTAAGAAAACAATATTTTAATTTCCTCAATTATATATAAATCATGTCATTAATTAAATCAATATTTTAATATATGTATATATTAAATATATATATATACATATATTAAAATTACAAAAAACTCATATATATATATATATATATATAATATAATATTAAATATTAATATATATTAATATTTTAATATTATAAAAATAAAATATTAAAATTTATTTTATTTTATTTTAATATATAAAAAAAACCCGAATCAAAAAAAGTCATCACGCGTTTTAAGGTGGGGTTGCGCGTGTTTTGAGGTGGGGCGCTTGTGTTGACCATAGCCGAACCCCACATAGGGTGCGACTGTGTGTCAACACAGTCGTCCCACTGTGGCGGCGACGGCGGTAAGCGGGTGCGGCTCCTCCCATTCACCTCCCATGGGGGTGTGGTGGAGGTGAGCCCCCAGCGACCCCTCAAACATTGCGTTTTTTTTAATATTTAAAAAAAGAAGGGTAAAAACCCCTACGGATTTAATCCACGATTTCGATAGGGGCATTCTTTCATTTTATTTTTTTTAAATTGCCAGCATAACCTTGCACAAATATAAAATGATATATATCATATAATACACACACACACACACACACACACACACACACACACACACACACACACACACATATATATATATACATACATACTCAGATTTACAATCTGTCAAACAAATTGAGCAAATAATTTTAGAAATGAAACATTTATAACCATAATGCAATTTTTGAAGAAATTAATTTCTAAACAGAGATTTCAAGTTTTGAAGCAAGATTTAACTTGGGTTTATCTTGCAAATCAAACAGAGTTTATAATTTTTTTCAAACAGTAATTAAAATCGTGAAACCTTTCAAAATGAAACTAATTAAATAGAAAGAATACCTAGTTTCCAAAATCTTCAAAGGTTGATAAATTGGTGCAAAGCCTTCTCCTCAAATGCAAGCTCCTACCCAACAAACCAACTAAGCTTTTCCAAGAATTCAAATCCAAACCCACAAAAACAACAATCCTTTTCTTCCTTCCCTCTCTTATTTTCAATTTTTCATCCTCTCCCAAAAACTCATGAAAATCCAAATAATAAAGAAAAATGAAAAATATCTCATCAACTACCCTCATAAATTTTCAAAAACAGAATAGAAAATATCTCCATTTTCATTTTTGCATTGAAAATTTTCAAAAAATGAAATTTAAAACCTTTTTTCAATTTTCAATTAAAATATCGATCAATTCTAACAACTAACTTAATTCAATTTAATTAATTTAATTAATTCAATAAAATGAATCTAATCCAAGATTAAATTATTTTATTAATTAAATAACATCTTCCAGCATAATAACCAGATTAATTTAATAAATAACTTAAATACATAAAGCAATTAATTACCTTTTTCTAACTTGCAATTTAAATATAATTAAGGCAAAATTAAACTATTAAAACATGATATTGCTATCAGGATTCAACCGTGTAGTTTTCGAGTCAAACTCATTGACCCATGATTCATCAGTAGTGGTTCACAAGAACTCATCTCTCATGATAATGAATGGTCCACTTAGCACTCATTGCATCTAGGTGATGCTTACAGAGGTGAAGCATTGGTCTATCCCGGGAGGTCACCCATCCCAGTACTGCTCCAGATCCCTAATTGTATTCTTCTGGTTCTTCTATGTTCACAATAATCCCAACTTAAAATTTGCAATGGTTTCCATAAAAGATTCAAGAGAGGATTTCATTTTCACAAAGAATTTCACATAGAAATCTACAAATTTTAACGAAACTCAAAGCTTTAAAACTTGCACTGACAATCTTTTCCAGAGAGTTATCTAAACTATAAACCTTTTTCAATAAGAAACTAACTAGGATTGAAAGAGGAACCTGAAATCCAACGCATGTGAATATGTGAATTGTCGTAACGCTTCCTCCATAGATCCAAGCTTTTCCCAGATCAACGAGAGCTTCCTCCAGATATTTTAAAAATTAAAACATTTAATAATTTCTAAAATATTTAATATTTCTAATTTAACTTAATTCAACTAATTTAATTAATTAATAAATAATATAATCCTAAGATTAGATTTTTACCAATTAAATTTAATTAATTAATTAACATCTTCTAATATTAAAACCAGATTAATTTAATAATCATCTTAAATATTTAAATCCATTAAATTACCTTTTACAAACTTTGCAATATAATAATTTCAAAGCAAAATTAAAGAACATTTAACAAACAAAACCAACTAGACCCGACAACACACTATGACTAGGGTAATGGCTTGACACATGAATCATGACTACTATCTCCCAATCAACATTACCGTTGGACAATGGACACGCTCAAACCTGTGAAACCAGGTGGACTCGATGTCCTGTACCTGCAGACCTGTAAACAAGACATATATAGAACATGCATAAATACATCATGTAACGTCCCACCACGCAACCCTAGAGGAAGTTGCAATTAACTACTTAAACGAACTAATTTTTATTTTTTTAAGTACAATTAACATGCAAGTTCACTACCCATTTCCAACAACCTTTAAGATTACGAGACTGGGGTTAATTTAGAACCTCAACAAAAAACATGAATTGAAACCATGAAACTTCATTTATCAATAAATAAACAATAAGATTACATCTCTCATTCCCCGAATGAGGCGAGTCCAATAAGCATGATTACAATTACAAATTTCCACCTCGATAACAAATGAGGGGTAATAAATCACAAAATCAACTGAAATAAATAAGGTATGAAATGAAACTAGATCCCACAAGCTCTCCAACAGGAAATCTTGCCCACACGAACAAGAAGAAAACCCAATGGAGTAAGGTGCACGTTCCACCCAACCAAGTGGTATCCAAAGGCCGACCCCCTATGCTAGGAGATAGTAACAAGGGTTCCTAGCCAAGACCATCTACTTCTAGACACAAGCTAAAACACAACCGAACTGAAACAAATACAAATATGTCACTTAACACAATGGTTACAATGCTTCCAGAATTACATAATCAATTGCATCACTGATACGAACATATTGTTGACTTAGGAGAAGTGTCATCACAATGTTACATGGGTTATCTTGGTAAGTCTTCCTAGGCCTCGATCCCCATCTTGGGTTATCCTGGTAACCCCTAACGACTTTCGGCCCCTCATGCTAACCATTGCAGAATCAGTTATCTCTCGTAAAGACAAGATAACGATCTTGCCATTCCAGGCCTTCTCGTCTCATCCCAAGTCTATACAAGCCCTTGCGTCCATGAGCGAGGCATAATTATCTTATTAAGTGTTTGATACTACATAATCCTCTAATCAGTTGAATTACGTTATCACTAGATTAACTAACTTACAATGAGTTATCCTAGCACCACTTTGTGTGTCGAACCTCGTTGCAAGCCACTCCTTTAAGACAACACGTGGAACAACTCCATAACCCAAGGGTACACAAGTGTGACCTAAGGATATCAAATCCCTATCCACGACATAAAGTCAACACATCCTCGTTCGTGGTAACCGGGTAACAAATTAGATACAGTTAAACGCACTACCCAAGGCAATCCAAAGGTTGACTAACACAGTACGACAACCCACATAATTGAAACCCTGTCTGGAAGACTTATCATTCTCTATAACTCAATTTCCCCCAAACGAAAACGAAAATAGTTCACAATCAAGATGAGCAAGAAAACAATAATTAAATCTACTTTGGATTTACTAAATCCATTTCCTTATTAACATTCAATAATTTATTGCATTAAATAAACTGAATTAAAATACGTTTTTTCAGACAAAGGAAAAATTAAAACTCAATATTTAATTCCCTACTTGCATTTAAATAATAATAAAATATCTAGTTAATTCTACAAATCAAAATACATTGATATAAAATAATTATTGCTTCCTTTTTTCAATATAACCATTTTAAAATAATTAATTTGTCTTAAAAACATATTATTTAAAATCCAAAACTACTTTTCCATTAAATATATTATTTTAAAATAAAAACAATGATTTAAATAAAATTACCATGTTTTCATTTCCTCAATTTGACTTAAATCATACCTTCAAGAAAAATATAATTTAAATACATATACACATAATATATATATATATATATATATTCTAATTAACTAAAAGAAATATATATAATATTATATAATATAATATTAATTATTAATACATATTATATTAATTATAATATATATTAATATATCAATATTATAAATATAATAATATTAAAATATATTATTTTATATATATATATATATATATATATATTTTAAAAGGCAACATGTGCCTCGGGCCGCGCTTCGTATTTTGAGGTGGACCGCATAGATTTTGGGATGGGGTGGTTGTTTCGGGCCGTGCGCCAACCCCAGGGTCTGTTGATTGTGTTTACACATAGTTAACCCCCATTACTGGGGGCGATTGTATATAAACACAGTCGGCTCCCCCCAAGGGGGCGGCGGTTGTGTCTATACACAGCCGTCCTCAAGCGGTGGTTGTGAAGGGTGCACATTGGGCATGGCTCCCCCATGCGCCTCCCATGGGGTGCAGTGGGGGTGAGACCCCAGATCCCCCCTCTTTTCCCGCCGCTACCCATCCCCCCCAACCCTCTTTTCCATTTTTTTTTTTATAAATAAAATAATCCAAAAAAAACCCTACGGATTTTTTTAAAATCTGAAACTTGTAGGGTTCGATTTTTGAAAAAAATTAGTAGCATAACATTTCTATAATACATATATATATTTTTAAAACCACATAAGGAATTTGCATAACATATTGAGAAAATAATGTTTAAAAAAGACCATTTTCACTCAAGAACACAATTTTTTTTCTTGAGAAAATTCAAATAGAAAAGAGGTTTATGATTTGCTACAAAATTTAACATGATATTTTCATCATAGTTCAGATTTTGAGTTTTCCAAATATGGTTTTCAACAACAAAACAAATATAAATATGTTTTCAAAAATAACTAAATTTAAAAGCATGAACCTGGTATTCTAGAGCTTGAGAAGATCCAGATTGTGCACAGGTTCTTGCCTTGATTCCAACTTCAGCTCAGCAATTTCCATAGATTCAATCCAAAACCCACAACCAGCAAAAATTCCACTTTATTCTCTATTTTCAATTTCTCATACTTGTTAAAAAAATACTCATTCCAAAAACCAAATAATAAATAAAATTCCAAAAAATATCCATGCAACCACCCTCATAAATTTTCCAAAACATAATAGGAAATATCTCTATTTTCAAATTTTCTAAAAAAAAATTTAAATTTTTTTCTTTAATTTTCAATTTTAAACAATATATCCATAACTTTAAAATGAATAACTTAACTTATTTCAACATCATCAATTTAATTAATTAATAAAATAAATTTAATCCATAATTAAATTATTTATTAATTAAGTTAAATTAATTAATAAAATTAATTACATTACTAAACACCAGATCAATTTAATCCACAATTTAACTATAGAAGCATTTATTTATCTTTATAACATGTGATTAATAATCAAAGAGAAGGAACAATATTAAAGCAACTTAACCTGACTAAGACTCGACGACACACTATGACTAGGGTGATGACTTGGCACGAAAAACCTAGCTACTATCTCCCAATCGAATGTCATTGGGCAATGGACATGCTCAAACCTGTGAAACCAGGTGGAGTCGATGTCCTGTACCTGTCAACCTGCGAACAAAGAGTATATCCACATGCATATATATGTCATAATTAAAACACATCGTGAAGAGGAAATCACGAAATCGCAGGGCGCTCGCAAGCGAGTGATGCGATACCGTCCCCTTCACCAATACAGTATTACTAACTAACGTATTTAACATATTAGTTTAATCAAAAGCATAAAACATTATTAATTTGAATATCCACTAAGCTAATCCAAAACATGCCATCATGATACCATCTGAATAAAGTACCATCACATCAAAATGAATCACCACATCACAATAAAGATAGTGATAAAATAGTAACCAAGTACCATAGTCAAAGTACAAACAGAAACTAAAGCATAACCAAGGAGAACAACACTGTTCGCACAATGCAACAAAATAGAGGGGTATTACATCCTCCCCCCTAGGGTCAGACTTACTCCTGGAAGCCTACAAACAAATAGGGATAAAACTCCCTCATTCTAGTTGCATCTTCCCAAGTGGATGACGTGTCATCCCTAGGATCTCATTGGATCCTAACCTGATCAATATCTCACCCTCGAAGAGTGAGCGTTCTCTGCTCCATTACGGCCACGAGCTCCAAAGCCAGTTGCTCGTCCTCTACCTGTAATGCATTCCAATCAAGGACATGAGAAATGTCTGGATGGTACGATCGAAGAACTAAAACATGAAAAACATCATGAATGCGTGAGAGACTGAGCGATAAAGCAAGATGGTAAGCAACTGGACCAATCTTCTCGAGTATTTCAAAAGGTCTGACAAAGCGAGGTGCCAACTTAGAGCCCTTTCCATAACAGATGAGACTCTTTCGCAGACGCACCCGCAAGAAGACTCTATTGCCTACAGAAAACTGACGATCCACTCTATGCGCATCCGCATACTTCTTCTGCCTATCCTGTGTTACCACCAAGTGCTCTCTAATCCTATCCACCTACTGCTCCATATCCTGCAACATCTCAAGACCCAAAACTATTATGTCCTCCAGTCCATCTTAAATCAAGGGAGTGCGACATGGTTTCCCATACAATGCATGCTAATAGAACTCTGGAAACCATTATTATAAGCAAACTCTACCAAATATAGATAATCCTCCCATCGTGTTTTCTGGTCCATCACATACATACGCAACATATCCTCAATGATCTGATTGACCCTCTTAGTCTATCCATCTATCTCTGGATGATAAGTTGAAATGAAGTTCAACTGTGTCCCCATCGCATGTTGTAATGAAGTCCAAAGAGCTGAGGTAAACAATGGATCCCTGTCAGAAATAATTCGATGCGGAATACCATGTAACCTCACTATGTCCTCCATGAACACTCTAGCTATGGACGATGTAGTATAGGAAGAGCGCATAGGTGAGAAGTGTGCCACCTTTGTCAACCTATCAACTATCACCATAATCGCATCATGTTGTTTCGAAGAGTTAGGTAAACCAACAATGAAATCCAAGGATATTATATCCCACTTCCACTCTGGTACTAAATGTGGTTGCAAAAGCCCTGCTGGATGCTGGTATTCAGCCTTCACTCGCTAACACTCTAGAAATATCGACATAAAATCCGCAATAGCGTGCTTCATCCCTAGCCAGAAGTACAACTGACACAAATTTGCATGCATCTTCTTCACCCCAAGATGGGTTGAGTAAGGTGCACGATGTGCCTCTGTCATGACCAAGGTGCGAAGATCACTTGATGAAGGAACGTGTATGCGTCCCATGTGTCTCAATATCTCATCTGAATCCAAAGAATTTCCTGAATGTCTACCCTCAAGAGGTTTATCTGCCTCTATCTTTGTCCTAACCTCCTGATACCAACTATCTGCTGGAAGGGCAAAAAGAATCCAACTCCGCAAACCTACAACAAGAGTCAATTCAGATATCTCATGTCTTCGTCTATTGAGTGCATTCACTACGATATTCTCCTTTCCCTAGATATACTTCACTTCAAAGTCATATTCATAGAGAAACTCCATCCAACGCCTCTTCCTAGCATTAAGGTTGGGCTGCGTGAAAATATACTGAAGACTTCTGTAATCACTGTGCAACTCAAACCTATGGCCAAGAAGGAAATGCCTCCATCTCGTCAATGCGTGAACAAATTCCGCCAACTCAAGATCATGTGTGGGGTAGTTCAACTCATGATCCTTGAGCTTCTGTGACTCATATGTAATGACTCGACCTTCCTACATCAACACTGCACCTAAACCCTCCAAGGACACATTTGTAAAAACTACAAAGTCCCCAGTTAGATAAGGTATCGCAAGTATTGGTGCACTAGTCAACTTCTCCTTAAGATTCTGAAATGTTGCCTCGCACTTCTCTGACCACTCAAACCTCTTCCCTTTCCTCTGAAGGGTAGTGATAGGATACTCTATCCTTGAAAAGCCCTGCACAAAGCGCCTGTAATAACCCACTAGCCCCATAAAGCTATGTATCTCTGCCACATTTGTGGGCGCAAGACAATCTGAGATCGCTTGGATCTTTGCAGGGTCCACTGAAATGCCTACCCCTAAGGTCACATGACCAAGATATTGAACCTTAGTCTTGAAGAACTCACACTTTGACAGGTTAGCATACAATTGATTATTCCGTAAGCACTGCAATACCTGTTGCAAATGTTCCTCATGCTCTAGCATTGTCCTGGAGTATATCAAAATGTCATCAAAGAACACAAGGACAAATTTTTCTAGGTACGTGCGAAATACACCGTTCATCAAACTCATGGACACAGAGGGTGCATTCGTCAACCCAAATGGTACTACTTTGAACTTATAGTGACCATACCACGTTCGAAACACCATCTTATGGATGTTTGAGTCGAAGATACGAAGCTGAATGTATCTTGAATTAAGATCAATCTTTGAAAATATGGTGGCACCCTTGATCTAATCAAATAGATCATCAATCCTAGGAAGCAGATATCGATTCCTGATGGTCACTTTGTTCAACTGTCGATAATCAATACATAGCCGAAGTGAACCATCCTTCTTCTTCATGAAGATAACTGGTGCTCCCCATGGTGAAACACTAGGATGAATGAATCCCTTCTCTAACAACTCCTCAAGCTACAAGCGAAGCTCTTTCAGCTTTTGGGTGGTCATACGATAGGGAGCTCGTGAAATGGGTTCTGATCCAGGTACAAGGTCTATCTTGAAGTCTATATCCCTCTAAGGTGGCATCCCTAGAATCTCATCTAGAAAGACATCAGAATACTCTTGAAGAATGGGGTGACTATCAAGAGAAAATTTCTCTTCTCCACCTCCTAGATCTAAATCATCCACTGTAACAACAAACAACTGGCAACCTTGACGCACACACCTTCTCAACTGCATAGCTGAGATGACCCTTAAGGAAATCGGCCTTTGGAATTCCACTATCTCTACCTCTCTACTAGATGCCTCAATGCATCGAATCGACTTACGTCGATAATCTATGACCGCACTATGCGCCTCCAACCAATCCATCCCTATGACAATGTCATAAGAGCCCAAAGGAATAAATCGAAGGTCCATCATAGTATGGAGAGGTCCAACCTCCAATCTACACTCTGGCACAAGGGAATGTGATGCGGCTTTCACACCTAAGGCTAACTCTACCTGCCACCTATCGACTTGCCTTACTGCACCTCGTCTACATCACGTCAGAACGGAAGAAGAAATGAAGGAGTTTGACGCTCGAGAATTAAAAAAAATGGTAATTGGGTTACCCATCAACATACCATATGTCTCGATGATAGTGATTTGATGCTCTTCCTGGCGGTTATCAACCGCTATAAATACTCGATGCCCTCTGCCTGCATCACCAACTATCAGCTTAGATGTCGCTGGTCCCTGTGAAAATCCAGATGTGCCCCTGTTGGGACACATTCTAGCTAAGTGACCGTACTGACCACATGTAAAACACCATGTACCTCTGCCATAGCCTCTACCTCCAGATGGTGCGCTAGACTGTTGTGCACTACCCCTAAAGGTAGACTGTGAACTCTGTGTTGGATGATCAAAGCTGAAGCATTTCCAACGCCTCCAGTTCCTGTCCCCCTGCCTCTGCTAGAAACTTTTATGTTTCCCTTGCAATACCTGCTACTGTTGCTGACCACTCTGTGATGGCCCCTGCTGAGATCTAGAAGGTGCACCTCCCGGAGATTGAGCTCCTCGAGCACTAGTCTCTACCGTTGAATTACTGCCAATTTGAACACCCATGTGAACCCCTAGTGCCATGGTCAGATTCTCCTCAACAAGACGTGCTTTCTCCACTGCTACCTCCATGGTTTTGGGTTTGAAAACCCTCATACCTCTGCTAAGATGAGCATTTAAGCCCCTAAAAAAATGGTGCACCAACATGCTCTCATCGTCACCTATCCTTGCAAATTTTTTGAGTTCATAAAAGCGTCGCTAATAAATCTCAACAGATAAGGCTATCTGGCGCAAAGCATGAAACTCATCGCCTCGACGCTGACGCCAATACTTAGATAGAAAACAAGTTCTGAACCACTCTAGGAAGATCTCCCAAGATACTAAGTGAATATCAATATGGAGCTTTTTCTCCTCTAGTTTCCACCATGTGGATGCAAACCCTCTTAGATGCATAATAGCGCATCACACTTTGGTATTGCTACTGAAAGGATGCATAGCAAAGCACCTATCCAGGTCTATCAACCAAGTCTCGACCTCTAGCCCATTGCCTGCTCCATCATACATGGGTGGATGTGCCCTGAAAAAATATCTCATGTGCATCTCAGACTAAGATGGGACTTCCCTCACAACCGGATTAACCTGAACCTCGATCGGTGTAATACCCCTCCGTTTTTCTTCTTGTTTGGTTTGCTTTATGCTATGTTTGGTTGCAGTTACTTTGATAATTGATACATTTTGTTATGATGTTTTGATCGCTACTATTGAGCTACAACTATTATTGTGGGATGTAGTTATTTGATTATTGTTTTACATGCATTATGGATTAATGATGTTGTAGAGTTAACATGAGATATTATTATGAGATTATTGGAATTAGGATGGAAGTGTTAGTTTCAATGAGTGTATTGTGAAGAGGACAGTTTCACATCACTCGCTTGCGAGCGCCCTACGAATCCGTAATTTCTTCTTCACAGTGTGTATTATATACTAGATATATTATATGATATTGGTTACTTGGTTGCAGGATTGCAAGTATATGACATCGACTTCACCTGGTTTCACAGGTTTGAGCGTGTCGATCCAACGATTAAGTTGAACGGGAGATAGTAGCTAGGTAACATGTGTCAAGTTTACACCCTAGCCTTAGTGTGTCGTTAGTTGTGTGTGTCGAGCCATTGTCTGTCTTGTTTTAATGTTATTTAATTCTGAAGGATTATGGATTTGGAAATAGATACTTAGAATAATTGCATTTGAATCATGTTGATGGTTATTTAATTTAAATAATGCAATGTGGATAAAAGTTTATATTTAAATTAATTAATTATATTTAATTTATTTAATTAATTAAATTTAATCCATAGGGGTTGAATTTAATTATTAAATAATTAAATTAATTAATTAAACGTGATGCAAGAGAATGAAAGGAAATAAAAGAATTAAAATTAAATTTGGAATTTAATTTCAACGTGTGGGAATTAAATTAGAAATTGTAATTAAATGTTTATTTATGAAATTGGTTGCAACTTTGGAAATTAATTTATTATTTGAAATTGTATTTTAATTTGAAAGTGGGTTTTCGAAAAGTGAAATTGAAATTGAAATTTGAATGAAAGTGAAATTGAAATTGAAATTTGAAATTGAAAGTGAAATTGAAAATTGAAATTGAAATTAATATCTAATTTGCATGTAATGTGAATTAGGGTTGTAAAAATTGAAATTGAAATATCTAATTTGCATGTAATATGAATTATGGTTGTATTAGGTATTTTTTGATTTATAAAGAATACATATTTTAATTTTAAAGCAGAAAGAGTTTTAGGAAAAAATACATTTTTACAGCAGGGAAATTTTTTTGAAAAATTTGCACAAGGGTTTGAAGAAAATTTGATTGTAGAATTGATTGAAGGAAATATTGTTTGCATTTGTTGGATTTTGGATTGGATTCATTGGAGGATTGAAGAAAATTCAAAAAAAATTTGGAGGAGGCTTGCATCAGAAATTCATCTCTTCCTGTAGCTTCTTGTACCAGGTTTTCCTCTTTGTGTTTTATTGTTCTTGATTGTTTTTCTTTAGAATAGTAATGATTAAAGATTTGTTTGTTAAATCTGTTTTAGAAAACAAATTTGATATTAGAGGAAAAAAATTAAACAAACTTACAACTTTTGCTTGTGAAAATTCTTGAGTAAAAATTGTGAAAACCTTAATTGAATTTAAACTATTTGGTGAAATAAATTATGTTGTTATTGGAAATCAAACATAGAGATTGAACAATGCATTTATAATGTTTTTAGAAAATAAAATCTTCTGTTTATTATTAAAAAACGGATTTTAAAATATGTAGTATAGTTATGTTTTTTCATGGTAAAATGGTCTGGTTGTGTCGCCTATAACTTCACTTTCACAAACTGGGTTGTTAGAAAATTTAAAGGGTTTTTGCATTTTGAAATTTTCTTACCCCTGTCCAAAAATCGCAAATATCCGATCGTAGTTTTTGAGTTATGCTTGAAACATGAGACTGTTGTTAAGTTATTTTCCCATGACTGCTTTGAAAATAAAATAATAATAAATTGATATTTATAAATATTAATATTTTATGTATTGTTATTATAATATTAAAATATTATTTAATAATATTTTATATTATAATTTATAATATTAAAGTATTATATTTATTTATATTATTTTAAATAAAATTTGTATATTGGATTAGTGGAATTGAAATTATAAACATATGGGGAAATTATTGTTTATTTTAAAATGGCATATTAAAGTTTAATTGAAAGAATTAAATATTTGATTTAAAGAATGCATAATTTAAAATTTAATTGTGGAATTTAAATTCATATGTAAGAGATCCAATTATTAATTTGATTTAATTGGAAAAATATATTTATATTTTGGAATATTGATGATAAAGGATATTTTATTTTGAATTAAACAATTTGATATTTTGTAAAAAATAGAAGATATGTTAATGATTAAATGTATTTAAATATATTAATTTATAATTAGTATATATACATTGAAGGTATATATCCATTTGAGAGAATAAATAATATTTTATCTTATTTTATTATGTTGTTTGCAAATTGGGTATTATTAGTATTCTAAAAGAAATGATTAATGTATATGGAAAATTGATAGAGAAACAATATGTTATTATATTAAAGTGATTGAATGTTTTAAATAGAAAATTGAATGAGATGTAAGATTTGGTTAGGAAATGGAAAGAGTTTAGTTGCATGGATTCGTGTCGATTTAAAAGTAAATTAAGAAGTTGTTTTATTGATGAGACAATCAATTATGTTATTTATTAATTTCTATTTAGATTAATTGAATCATTGTGATTGGATTATGAAAAAGATATGGATTTAGTATATCCAAAAGTAGTATCTTCCTCATGATTATCTTAAAAGATTTAATTCTCTGTATTCAGTAAAAGGAAGTAAGTTTAATTGTTTTAGATTTCCAATAATGAAAGGGGAAATAAAGGTTATGATTATTTTAGATGATCTAGTTATCGTGTCTTTGACTTTGTCAATACTACCTATTGAATGAGTATGGATTTAGGAAATCCAAATATTAGATTTGATTGATGACTTGAATGTTTTTGTTGCAATGTTGTCAAGTTGCATTGTTGGTTTTGGGATTTAGTGTTAGTCCTAAATTATAAGTCTTCCAGAAGAACTTAGAGGATAAGGGTTGTTGAATTTTTATGCCACCCAGTTGTTTTTCCCTTGGGTAGTGCATGTTCAGTTTTACCCGATTTTCATGAACGGGGATGTTTGCACCTCCTTGGTTTAGGAGCGGATTATGGGATCCGTGTCTCATTGTATGGAGTGACCTTGTGATGTGGTTTCATCTTGTTGCCTCCTGTGAAAGGAGTGGACTATGTGTTGTTGCCTCCAAGATGTTTGGAGTGAGTTCTTTTGCATCTCCTGTGAAAGGAGTGGACTATGTGTTTGTTGCCTCCAAAATGTTTAGAGTGAGTTCTATTATTTGTATCCTCCTTGTGTTGGAGTGGATTATGATACCTAGTTGGTATGCACTTGTGGTTCCCTTGGTGGATTGTTTGGGTGTGCGTTGTCCATTAGAAGAGTGGCTTTTGATAAGGGTCGGAGCTCAAAGTGGTAAACCGGGTAACCTTCAGAAGTGAGTTAATCAAGTGATAACTAAATTAATGTACTTAGATGATTAGGATGCAGTTCATACTAATCAAGATAATTTAATCCTCACTCATAGACACAAGGGCTTGTTTAGACTTGGGATGAGTGAAAAGGCCTGGAATGGCAAGATCAACTATCTTATTCTTGCGAGAGGTAGTTGATTCCGCTTGAGTGAGTATGAGTGTCGGGATTCGGTTGAGGCCACCAGGATTACTTGTGTCGGAGCTTATGAAAAATGCCCAGAGGAGATCTCATGACAAACCTTGCGATGACACTCTATCTAGGATAACTGTTGGTAATTGTTTTATATGTATGGTTCTATGAACATACTTGATCTACTTTATGTCTGGAAGCAATGTGACCTATGCCAGTGATATTGGAGTTGTACTTGTATTGTATTTGATTTGTACTTGTATTGTACTTGAGTTGAACTGGATTTGTACTTATGGATGACATTTATTTGGTTATGTCAGTTTGAGTCAGTATGAGTCTGTCTTTGGTTAGAGGTAGTAGAATCTTTGTCCATGTTACTTTGTTACTATCTCCTAGCATGGGGGGTGGACCTTCGGGTACCACATTGGTTGGGTGGAACATGCACCAAAATCGTTGGGTCCCCATCGATCTTTAGTATTTGGTGGCGAGACATCCAGATGGACAACTCGCGACTCTTGTTGTAATTTCTTGCATTGTAATATTTTAGTTTGTATATGATACTTTATCCCTCTTTTGGTTATGAGGTGGAGTTATGCAATTGTAATACATTTGTATACTATTGCCTCATTCTAGGAATGAGTGATGTAACTATTGGTTTAAGATAATGTTTATGAGATTGTATCTTGGTTGATTATCTTATTATGTTATGTGGTATTCTTATGATGTATGATGTTTATTTCATAAAGTTCATAATGCTATGGTTATATGTAATATGTATGTGTGGGTTTGAGTAATCCTAACCTTGTAGCCTTAGAGGTTGTTGTTAATTAGTAAGTGAATGTGTATGTTAACTACACTTTATAAAAAAAATTGGTTCGCTTAAGTTGTTAATTACAACTTCCTTTAGGGTTGCAAGGCGGGGCATTACAATCGGCCTTTGACCAAGGAGTGTCAAAGCCTCCTCAAGTGCTCTAAATGCAGCCTCAATCCCTGGTGGATCTTGCTGACAATCACTGACCCCTAGTGCATTCTGAGATGCTTGATGTTCTTCCTGGTCTAGAATAAGTGGAACAAGAGGAGGAGAGTCATGCTGACTCCCACCACGACCGCCTATACAGCCACGTCCACACCCTCTACCTCTTTCGCATATGGGAGGCATAATCCTACACATACACATCAAGGTATTAGGCAAGGTACACAATTTAAAAGCCTAAACAACTAAAAGATTAATGGGTCCACCATAATCCCAAAGTACTCAGCGTTTAAACCTAGGCTCTGATACCATGTGTAATGCCCCGCCACGCAACCCTAGACGAAGTTGCAATTAACTACTTAAACAAACTAATTTTTTTTGTTTAAGTACAATTAACATGCAAGTTCACTACCCATTTCCAACAACCTCTAAGGTTACGAGAGTGAGGTTAATTTAGAACTTCAACAAAAAACATGAACTGAAACCATGTCAATTATTTACTTAAAAAATTTAAACACATACATTCCATACATGATAAATTACATCAAAGCATAAGAGATAACACGCAACTTCATCCATCAATAAATAAACAATAAGATTACATCTCTCATTCCCCGAATGAAGTGAGTCCAATAAGCATGATTACAATTACAACTTTCCACCTCGATAACAAATGAGGGGTAATAAATCACAAGATCAACTGAAATAAATAAGGTATGAAATGAAACTGGATTCCACGAGCTCTTCAATTGGAAATATTGCCCACACGAACAAGAAGAAAACCCAACAGAGTAAGGTGCGTGTTACACCCAACCAAGTGGTACCCGAAGGGCCACCCCTCGTGCTAGGAGATAGTAACAAGGATTCCTAGCCAAGACCATCTACCTCTAGACACAAGCTAAAACACAACCGAACTGAAACAAATACAAATATATCACTTAACACAATGGTTACAATGCTTCCAGAATTACATAATCAATTGCATCACTGATACGAGCATACTGTTGACTTAGGAGAAGTGTCATCACAATGTTACATGGGTTATTCTAGTAAGTCTTCCTAGGCCCCAACCCCCATCTCAAGTTATCCTGGTAACCTCTAACAACTTCTGGCCCTTCATGCTAACCATTGTGGAATCAGTTATCTCTTGTAAAGACAAGATAACGATCTTTCCATTCAAGGCCTTCTCCTCTCACCCCAAGTCTATACAAACCCTTGAGTCCATGAGCGAGGCATAATTATCTTATTAAGTGTTTGATACTACATAATACTCTAATCAGTTTAATTACGTTATCACTCGATTCACTAATTTACAATGAGTTATCCTGGCACCACTTTGTGTGTCGGCCCCCGTTGCAAGCCACTCCTCTAAGACAACACGTGGAACAACTCCATAACCCCAAGGGTACACAAGTGCGACCTAAGGATATCAAATCCCTATCCACAACATAAAGTCAACACATCCTCGTTCGTGATAACCGAGTAACAAACTGGATACAGTTAAATGCACTACCCAAGGCAATCCAAAGGTTGACTAACTGAGTACGACAACCCACATAATTGAAACCCCATTTGGAAGACTTATCTTTCTCTATAACTCAATTTCCCCCAAACGAAAACGGAAACAGTTCACAATGAAGATGAACAAGAACTTTGGATTTACTAAATCCATTTCCTCATTAACATTCAATAATTTATTGCATTAAATAAACTGAATTAAAATACGTCTTTTTCAGACAAGGGAAAAATTAAAACTCAATATTTAATTCCCTAGTTGCATTTAAATAATAATAAAATATCCAATTAATTCTACAAATCAAAATATATTGATATAAAATAATTATTGCTTCCTCTTTTCCATATAACCATTTTAAAATAATTAATTTGTCTTAAAAACATATTATTTAAAATCCAAAAATACTTTTCCATTAAATATATTATTTTAAAATAAAAACAATGATTTAACTAGAATTACCATGTTTTCATTTCCTCAATTTGACTTAAATCATACCTTCAAGAAAAACATAATTTATATATATATATATATATATATATATATATATATATATATATATATATATATATATATATATATATATATATATATATATATATCTAATTATTAATACATATTATATTAACTATAATATATATTAATATTATAAATATAATAATAAATATTATAACATTAAAATAATTTTTAATTTTTTTTTTTTATAAGGCAACATGTGCCTTGGGCCGCACATCGTATTATGAGGTAGGCCATGTGGATTTTGGGGTGAAGCGGTTGTTTCATGCCGCACGCCAACCCTAGGGTCGACCGGCTGTGTTTACACGCAACCGACCCCCATTATTGGGGGTGACTATGTATAAACACAGTCGAGTCCCCCCAAGGGGGCGACGACTGTGTCTATAGACAGTCGTCCCCAAGTGGCAATGGTGGCGGTGAGGGGTGCGTGTTGTGCATGCCTCCCCCCACACACCTCCCACGGGGCGTGGTGGGGGTGAGCCCCCAACGACCCCCCGAAACCCTCTTTTCCATTTTTTTTTTTATAAATGAAAAAATCCAAAAAAAGCCCTCCGGATTTTTTTAGACTCTGAAACTTGCAGGGTTCGATTTTTGAAAAAAATTAGCAGCATAACATTTCTATATAATATATATATATATATATATATATATATATATATATATATATATATATATATATTTTTTTTAAAACCACAGAAGGAATCTGCATAACATATTGAGAAAATAATGTTTAAAAAATATCATTTTCAATCGAGAACACAATTTTTTTCTTGAGAAAATTCAAATAGAACAGAGGTTTATGATTTACTACAAAATTTAACATGAAATTTTCATCATAATTCAGATTTTGAGTTTTCCAAATATGGTTTTCAAGAACAAAACAAATATAAATATGTTTTCAAAAATAACTAAATTTAAAAGCATGAACCTGGTATTCTAGAGCTTGAGAAGATTCAGATGGTGCACAGGATCTTGCTTTGATTCCAACTTCAGTTCAGCAATTTCCACAAATTCAATCCAAAACTTACAACTAGCAAAAATTCTTTTTTTTTCTCTATTTTCAATTTCTCACACTTGTTAAAAAAAGACTCATTCCAAAAAACAAATAATAAAAAAAATTCCAAAAAATATCCATGCAACCACCCTCATAAATTTTCCAAAATAGAATAGGAAATATCTCTATTTTCAATTTTTTGAATTCAAAATTTTCTAAAAAGAAATTTAAATTATTTTTCTTTAATTTTCAATTTCAAATAATATATCCATAACTTCAAAATGAATAACTTAAATTATTTCAACATCATCAATTTAATTAATCAATAAAATAAATTTAATCCACAATTAAATTATTTATTAATTAAATTAAATAAAATAATAAAATAAATTACATTACTAACATAACACCAGATCAATTTAATCCACAATTTAACTACATAAGCATTTATTTCCCTTTATAACATGTGATTAATAATCAAAGAGAAGGAACAATATTAAAGCAACTTAACCCGACTAAGACCCTACAACACACTATGACTAGGGTGATGACTTGGCACAAAAAACCTAGATACTATTTCCCAATCGAATGTCGTTGGTCAATGGATACGCTCAAACCTGTGAAACCAAGTGGAGTCGATGTCCTGTACCTGTCAACCTGCAAACAAAGAGTATATCCACATGCATATATATGTCATAATTAAAACACATCGTGAAGAGGAAATCACAGAATCGCAGGGCGCTCGCAAGCGAGTGATACGATACCGTTCCCTTTACCAATACAATATTACTAACTGACGTATCTAACATATTAGTTTAATCAAAAGAATAAAATATTATTAATTCGAATATCCACTAAGCTAATCCAAAACATGCCATCATGATACCATCTGAACAAAGTACCATCACATCAAAATACATCACCACATCACGATAAAGATAGTGATACCATAGTCAAAGTACAAACAAAAACTAAAGCATAACCAAGGAGAACAACACTGTTCGCACAACAGAGCAAAACAGAGGGGTATTAGACATCATACTATATCAAAGTTTAAGTGCTAACAAAAAACAAAGCAAAACAAGGTAGGACATTGTCTGATACAAAGAGCAAAACGGAGGGGTACTACATCCCCCCCTAGGGTTAGGCTTACTCCTAGAAGCCTACAAAAAAATAGGGATAAAGCTCCCTCATCCTAGCTGCATCCTCCCAGATAGCAGAAGTACCATCCTTAGGATCCCACTGGATCCTCACCTAATTAATATCTCGCCCCTTGAGGGCGAGTGTTCTGCACTTCGTGACGGCCACGGGCTCCAAATCCAGTTGCTCGTCCTTTACCTGTAAAACATTCCAATAAAGGATATGAGAAATTTCTGGATGATAAGGTCTGAGAACTGAAACATGAAACACGTCGTGAATACGCGAGAGACTGGACGACAAAGCAAGCCGATAAGCAACTGGACCAATCTTCTCGAGAATCTCGAAAGGCCCGACAAAGTGAGGTGTGAGCTTAGAGCCCTTTCCATAACGGATTGGACTCTTTCGCGGATGCACTCGTAAAAAGACTCTATCTCCTACAACAAACTTTTGATCCACCCTATGCACATCTACATACTTCTTCTGCCTATCCTGAGCTACAACCAAATGCTCTCTGATCCGAACAACCTGCTGCTCCATATCCTATAGCATCTCAGGGTCCAAAAGAACTCTATCCTCCAATTGATCCCAACTCAAGGGATTCCGACAAGGACACCCATACAATGCTTGGAAAGGAGGCATACCGATAGAACTCTAAAAGTTGTTGTAAGAAAACTCTACCAAATAGAGATAATTCTCCCATCGCGTCTGTTGGTCCATCACATACATACGCAACATGTCCTCGAGGATCCAATTGACCCTCTCGGTCTATCCATCTATCTCTGGGTGACAAGTTGAACTAAAGTTCAACTGTGTCCCCATAGTATGTTGTAATGATGTCCAAAGAGCTGGGGTAAACACTGGATCCTTGTCAGAAATAATTTGACGAGGAATATTGTACAACCTAACTATATTCTCCATTAACACTTTGGCTACGGATGATGCATAATAGGATGAGCATATAGGTGAGAAGTGTGCTAACTTTTTCAACCTATCAACAATCACCATAATGGCATCCTGTCATCTCGAAAAGTTGGGTAAACCAACAATGAAATCCAATGAGATCATGTCCCACTTCCACTTTGGCACTAAATGTGGCTGCAAAATCCGTGCTGGATGCTAGTGTTCAACCTTCACCCGTTGACACTCTAGACATCTTGACACATAATCAGTGATATCACACTTCATTCCTGCCCAAAAATACAATTGTTGCAGATTTGCATGCATCTTCTTCACCCCTGGATGGGCTGAATAAGGTGCCTGATGTGCCTCAATCATGACTAAGGTACGAAGATCACCTAAAAATGGAACGTATATGTGTCCCATATTCCTCAATAAACCATCTGAATCGAGAGAGTATCTTGAGTATCTACCCTCAAGAGGTATGTCTGCCTCTATCTCTATCCTAACCTCCTAATTCCAACTATCCAAAGGAAGTGTAGAAAGAATCTGACTCTGCAAGTCCATAACAAGATTCAACTCAGACAACTCATGTCTCCGTCTACTGAGTGTATTGGCAACAACATTCTCCTTTCCCTAGATATACTTCACTTTGAAGTCATATTCACAAAAAAAATCCATCCAACGCCTCTTCCTAACATTAAAGTTAGGTTGTGTGAAGATATACTGAAGACTCCTATGATCATTGTGCAACTCAAACTTGTGCCCTAGAAGGAAATGCCTCCATCTCGTCAGAGCATGAACAACTGCTGCCAACTCAAGATCATGCGTAGGATAGTTCATCTCATGATCCTTGAGCTTTCACGACTCATGCAATGACTCGACCATCCTACATCAACATTTCCCCTAATCCCTCCAAGGACACATTTGTACAGAGTAGAAAATCCCCAGTAGGATCAGGTATCATGAGTATCAATGTACTGGTCAATCTCTCCTTAAGATTCTGAAACATTGTCTCACACTACTCTAACCAAACAAACCTCTTCCCTTTCCTTTGAAGAGAGGTGATAGGATGCCCTATCCTCGAGAATCCCTACACAAAATGCCTATAGTAACCTACTAGCCCCATAAAACTACGTATCTGAGCCACATTCGTGGGCACAGGCCAATCTAAGATCACTTGGATCTTTACAAGATCCACTAAAATACCTTCTCCCGAGATCACATGACCAATCTAATGACCTCAATCTTAAAGAATTCGCATTTGGATAGGTTGGCATACAACTGGTTATCCCGTAAACACTGCAACACCTGCCTCAAATGCTCCTCATGTTCCTCCACTATCCTAGAGTATATCAATATATCATCTAGCAACACAAGGACAAATCTATCCAGATACGTGCGGAAGACCTCATTCATCAAACTCGTGAACACAGAGGGCACATTCGTTAACCCAAATGGTACCATAGTGAAATCATAGTGACCATATCGTGTATGAAACGTCATCTTATGGATGTTTGAATCAAAGATGTGAAGTTGATGGTATCCTTACTTAAGATAAAACTTTGAAAAGATCGTAGCACCCTTGATCTGATCGAACAAGTCATCAATCATAGGTAGGGGATAACGATTCTTGATAGTTACATTGTTCAACTGTCGGTAATCAATGCACAACCGAAGTGAACCATCCTTCTTCTTCACGAAGATCACTAGTGCTCCCCATAAAGAAACACTAGGGCGGATGAATCCCTTTGCTAACAATTCCTCAAGCTGCAAGCGAAGCTCTTTCAACTTTTGAGTGGTCATGTGGTAAGGAGCTCGTGAAATGGGCTCAGATCCAGGTGCACGATCGATCTTAAAGTCTATGTCATGCTGAGGTGTCATTCCTGGAATCTCATCTGGAAACACATCAGAATACTCCTGAAGAATAGGGTGACTATCGAGAGAAAATTTATCCTCTCCATCTCCTAAGTCCAAGTCATAAACAGTAACAACAAATAATTGGCATCCTTGATGTATGCACCTTCTCAACTGCATAGCCGAGATCATCCTCAAATAAATAGGCCTTTGAACCCCCACTATCTCAACCTATTTGCCTGATACGTCAACGCATCAAATCGATTTATGTCAACAATCAATGACAACTTTATGTGCCTCAAGCCAGTCCATCCCTATGACAACGTCATATGATCCCAATGGTATAATCTAGAGGTGTACCGTAGTATGGAGAGGTCCAATCTCCAATCTACAATCACTAGGGAGTGTGATGTGACTTTCACACACAAGGCTAACTCGACCTGCCACCTATCAACTTGTTTTACTGCCCCTAGTCTACATCACGCCATGATAGAAGAAGAAATAAAAGAGTCTGACGCTCCAGAATCAAACAATATGGTAACTCGGTTACCCAACAACATACCAGAAGATTCAAAAATGGTGCCCTGGTGCTCTGCCTAGCGGTTATCAACCATAACGAAAACTTGATGCCCTCTGCCTGCATCACCAAATGTTGGCTCAGATGCCACCGGCCTCTATCTATACCCCGATATGCCCTTGTTAGGACACAATCAAGCTATGCAACCCTACTGGCCACAAGCATAACATCTAGTTCCCCTGCCAAAGCCTTTGCCTCCAAGTGGTGCGCTAGACTATTATGCGCTACCCCTAAAGGTGGATTGTGTGCTCTATGCTCGCCGCTCAAAGTTGTGGCATTTATTACGCCTCCAGTTATTGTCTCCCTATCTCTGTTGGAAACTCTTACGTTTCCCCTATGCATTTTGTTGCTACCCACTCTGAGTAGGAACCTGCTAAGTCCTGGGTGGTCCAACTCCCTGAGCGTAACCATTGCAAACACTAGGCCTTGCAATTGATCCACTGCCAATTTGAACTCCTATGTGGCCACCCAATGCCATGTCTAAGTTCTCCTCAACAAGCCTCGCCTTCTCCACTTCCATCTCCATGGTTTTGGGTTCGAAAACCCGCACACCTCCACTGATTCGAGCATTTAAGCCCCTAACAAAATGATGGACAAGCATGCCCTTATCATCTCCAATTCTCGCAAACTACTTGAGCTCGTAAAAATGACACTCATACTGCTCCACCAACATCACCATCTAGCACAAGGCATGGAACTCATCACCTCGGTGCTGACTCTAGTGATCTGAAAGAAAACGAGCTCTAAACCTCTCAAGAAACATGTCCCATGACACATAATTAATATCGATCTGAAGCTTTTGCTCCTCTAACCTCCACCAAGTATAAGTGAATCCTCTGAAATACATAATCGCACACTAAGCTTTGGTATTGCTACCATATGGGTGCATTGCAAAGCATCGGTTCAGGTCAATCATCCAAGTCTCTACCTCAAGATCACTGCCAGATCCGTCAAAGGTAGGTGGACGTGCCCTAAGAAAATCCCTCATGTGTGCAGCTATGACAACCTCAGACTGAACTGGTACTTCCCTCTCTCCAATATTACTCGGATCATCACTCTGTCTCGACCCAAGGCAAGCTAGTGCCTCCTCTAATATCCTGCACACAACTGTGCACCCTCGATCCTTGGAGGATCTTGATGCAGATCTCCACCCCTTGGGGCATTCTGAGATGCCTGATGCTCCTCACGATCAGAATCATGTGGAACATGAGGAAGGGAATCATTTTGACTCCCTCCACGACTACCTACATGGCCAGGACCGCGACCTCTACCTCATCCTCATCTGGGAGACATGATCCTACACAGACAGACCAAGGTATTAGAAAAGGTGCACACTTAAAACCTACGCAACGTCTAAAAGCTTAAGGGGTTCATCGTAATCCCAAAGCACCCAGTTTTTAAACCCGAGATCTGATGAACCCATAACATAAACATAAATACATTCATAACATATGATTAACTACTTAATAATTAAGATTACATACATTCCAAATATTAAAATTTCATCACATAGATAAGAAATACATCAAGATCCCAATATTACATTAATTCTCAAATAAGGTTTACAACACTCATTCCCAGAATGAGGTAGATCATACATATGTGTTAAAAAATACACGAGACTTCTTCAAATACAACTGAGGAGTAATAAAAGTACAAGAGTCATTTGTCACAATAATCAAAGCATGGAATAAACAAGCTGGAATCCGTGAGCTCTCCAACTGGAAGACCTCGACATCACGAACAAAAGAAAGGGGACCCAACGGAGTAGGGTGCACATTCCTCCCAACCAAGTGGTACCCAAAGGCCCACCCCCCATGCTAGGAGATAGTAACAAGGATCCTAGACAAGACCTACTACCTCTAGACATAGGTTGACACATATTGAATGTAACCAAATACAAGAATCACACTATTACAAAGGTTACATTGCTTCCAGAGTTACACAATCATTTATATCAAAAATATAACAAACTATTGACTTAGGAGGAGTGTCATCACAATGTTGAATGGGTTACCCTAGTAAGTCTTCCTATGCCCCGACCCCCATCTTGGTTTATCCTAGTAACCTCTCATGACTCTCAGACCCACATGCAATCCAAAGTGGAATCGTCTATCTTTCAAGAATACAAGATATTGATCTTTCCATTCTAGGCCTTCTCGTCTCATCCCAAGTCTATACAAGCACTTGAGTCCATGAGCGAGGCAAATTACTCTTATTTAGTGTTGAAAACTACCCATTCCTCTAATATATTAATTACATTATGACTAGATTAACTCTCACAACGACTTACCCTAGCACCACTTTGTGTGTCAACCCTCATTGAAAGCCACTCCCCTAAGACAACTCATGGAAAAATTCCACTGCCCAAGGGAACTAGTGCACACTATAAATATTCAAACCCCACTCAAAACATTAGGGCAACACTTCCCCGTTTGTGGAAATTGGGTAATTACTGATAACGACAAATGCCCTAACCAAGGGTAACAAAATGGGCTGACATTAAAATAATTCACAACCCCCAAATCTATAACACAACTGGAAGACTTATAACACATCTAATCCAATTCCCCAAAAAAGTGAACAAAGGAAATTACATGTAAAGGCAATAATACAAGAAATAACTACTTTTCAGATATATTAAATCCAATTTCCCCCCTTCAGTAGATTTACAATAAAGAAATTTTCCAAGTAAATAAAATAAAATTAAAGCCCTTAACAACCAAAGAAGGAAATTCTAACTTTTTTATAACTTCAATTTTCTCGATTACTTTTAATAGAATAATAATTTTTACTGAAATATTATAAAAACCAAATCCTTTATTTGTGCATATATTGCATGCGCCCATTTTAAATTAAAATTATTAATTATATATTTAAATATATATACATTGAATATATACATAACCATATAAATATATATAATTATATATATTCCAAAGTATATACATTAAATATATACTAAAATATTTAATAAAAAAGCATTATTTCCAAATCCACAATAAATAAATATTTAATATATAAATATAAATTTAATATATTAAATATTATAAAATAACACAAAGACGAACTTATTTAACAAAGCGAATGACAGTATTAAAGGTGTCGGGTTGTATTTAATACAGTCGGTTGTCGTATCTCCTAAGGGTTGCACTGCCAAAGGCAGTCACTCCCTCCTAATGTGGATGCGGTGCGGTGTGCACAACACCCCCACCCAAACATAGATTTTAACATAAAAATAAATAAAAAAACTTCCAATGATAATAATTCCCAATAATAAAAATAAAATTCGCTGTACGACGTTAGAATAGAATACCACAAGCTTTACCAAAAATACAGGCAATATATATATATATACACTACAATATATATATGTATATGTATATATATACAGATATATATATTTTATAAATTTGATTAACCAAATACTATGAACGAGGAAATAATTTGTCCAAAAATAATTCTATAGGAAACTTTTCCAAAAACATTTGAAAAGCCAACATATAGGAAATATAGACGAATTTCTCAAATAGAAACATATAGGATTCTTTTAAATCTGCCAGACAACAAATCTTAAAGAGAAAGAACAATAAAATTTACAAGAAATTTCCTGAGAAGTTTTAAACCTACAGGAAAATTTTCTATAGAAAACTAAATTTCTTCCCGACAAAGATTTTCTTTGCAGATCCCTAATTGTATTCTTTTGGGTTCTTCTATGTTCACAATAATCCCAACTTAAAATTTGCAATGGTTTCCACAAAAGATTTTGTTTCAAGAGAGGATTTCATTTTCACAGAGAATTTCACATAGACATTTACAAATTTTAACAAAACTCAAAACTTTAAAACTTGCAAAGACAATCTTTTTGAGAGAGTTATCTAAACTATGAACCTTTTTCAATAAGAAACTAACTAGGATTGAAAGAGGAACCTAAAATCCAATGCCTGTGAATATGTGAATTGTCATAGTGCCTCCTCTACAGATCCAAGTTTTTCCCCAAATCAACGAGAGCTTCCTTCAGAACAATAAAAAATTTCGAACACAAACTTTTCCCGAGAGTAATTCTTTCCAAAAAAAATTCAACAACATGCAATAACAAAAACTTCCTTCTAAAATCTTTTCCCCAACACCAAATATCCTCTATCCTTCTTTCGTGAAGAAGCTTCTCACTTCTTCCCGTTGCAACTATAAATTTCTCCCCGTGAATAAATTTTCCGAACAAACCTCATAAATTTTCAAATACATGTTGAATACCAAAATATCTTTTGAAACCAAATTGCACAAAATCCTCTAGATATTTTAAAAATTAAAATATTTAATAATTTCTAAAATATTTAACATTTCTAATTTAACTTAATTCAACTAATTTAATTAATTAATAAATAATATAATCCTAAGATTAGATTATTTATCAATGTAATTAATTAATTAATTAATTAACATCTTCTAACATTAAAATCAGATTAATTTTATAATCATCTTAAATATTTAAATCCATTAAATTATCTTTTACAAACTTTGTAACATAATAATTTCAAAGCAAAATTAAATAACATTTAACAAACAAAACCAACTAGACCCAACGAGACATTATGACTAGGATAATGACTTGACATAGGAATCCTAGCTACTATCTCCCAATCAACATTACCGTTGGACAATGAACACGTTCAAACCTGTGAAACCAGGTGGAATCCATGTCTTTTACCTGCAAACCTGTAAACAAGACATATATAAAACATGCATAAATACATCATAGTATATCAAAGTCTAAGTGTTAACAAAAAACAAAGAAAAACAAAGTAGGACACTGTCTAATACAAAGAGAAAAATGGAGGGATGTTACAGGTGTATTTTCGAGAGCGAGTCTTACATTTTGAAAAAAAAAAAAAATTCTCCTCTGCAACAATTCTCTATTTAAAAAAAAAAAAAAATATCATCTTGCACAATAATTTTGTAAAAGAATTTAGTTTGGTTTTGAAAATTACTTTCGAAGGGATTAATCTCTGTAAGTGGTCAAATTGTTGGAGGAGATTGTGGCTACAAACAGGTGATCGTCAGCTTTTCAACTTCATTGTAGAGCATTGGACTTCGAGTGAGTTCATACTTGTACTTCCTCCGATGTTTGTCTTTCTGTTTGTATGGGTGTGAATGTTGGGCTATGAATTATGTGTATGATGGGTTAAATATATTCAAAAGAAAGGAATTTGAAATATGGTTGTACATGAATATAGAGGTATTATATCATTTGATCTCTTTTTTTGTCAATTTTGATAATCTAGATATGTATGAGTGGTTGTCGGTGGTTGATTGAACTTGATGCTCTAGCTTAGTTTATTCTCCATCTATCATTCTCCTTTAAAGCCAGTCTTCGTACAACCATAGATAATCAAAAAAAAATTATTGTCTTATTGTTCATGGTTATGTTTTTTAAGGGAAGCGGCACGGCTCTCCCTCTCAGCCATCAACCTGGCTCTTCCACCAGCTATTAGTATTTACCATTTTTTGCATTTGAATGTGATGAGTGTCTCATTAATTCGAATATTTTGGGAGCTTCTTTGTGTCACCTCTCCTCATACCTGGAATGTGTTTTAGTTCATTAGCCTTTCATTGTTGTCCTCCATGGAATTCAATTGTCATGGTCTTTTCAATGCTTAGAGACTATTTGGGGTGTTGTTGTATAGTAATTCGATGTCACTATCTGATGCCTTCATAAGCGAATCTAAGGTTGTGCAGGGGAGGTCGATATCAACCACTCACCCATCTTGGTAAATGCATGGGCATCGTGTGGTTATAAGCGAGTTGTCTTTCTTTAAATTTCCAAAGCCTTCTTTGTCGCTCTTGCTAAGCATGTATGTTTACGTCCTTCAGTTTATAAGCTCTCACAGTTCACAGAGTCTACCTCCTTCACTCGCCCTTTACCACGTTGGGAAGTATCTTATTAATTCCCTTATCTTTCATCAATCTCATTAATATTGGAACCTCACCTCACCTGCACGCGTGAGGGGCTATGGTACGTGGTTCAGCCTATTGGCCTTTCCTTGCTGCGCCTCTATAGTGGCCATCTTTGGTTTTCCTTTTGGCTTGGCTTGATGGTGTTTTATATATACATTGGAATAAAATAAATTTCTTACACCATCAACTTTAATAATTGCCACCATGGTAAGGCCTTCATCTCAGATTTCTTACACAACATCTGCAACCTTTATTGATAATCTTGTGCCCTTTCCTCTTAATTTGGAATTCTTTTTCTTTCGACATGTTGGACAATCTGAACTTCCTCGTGTCTCAAAATATTACTAGATTCGTACTTATAACTTTTTTCTTTCATTCCTTTTAGATGATTTATGGTAGCCCTGACTCCATAAAACCCTCGCTTCGTTGAGCTTGATTTAGTATATTTTATATGTAAAGCTAAAGTGCCAATTTGAATTTGGAGATGTCTACTTTTGGGATTTCCTTGTTATCTCACTGTTTATTTTTATGCAGTTTGTTGGGGAGTTTTATTTATATTATTTAAGAAAAAAAATAAAACAATTTGTTGTTCTTTTGCTCAGTTTAGTGTATTGCCATGCTTAAATTACTTCCTCCGGAACAACAAACAAAACACTCTCTGCTTATTATTTATAAACAGGGATTACATTTTTAAAGGAGAAGAAGATTCAATAGTGTATTATATATATATATCATTATTGTTTCTTTTAAAACTTAAATGATATTGCAATGTATTTCATTCTGGAAATAAAAGAATAAACAACTAAATACAGTGGTTGATTATATTGATAAGTTCAAAAATAAAAAATAAAAAATCATGCATGCATATAAGTAAATACATATAAATATATATATATATATATATATATATATATATATATATATATATATATATATATATATATATATATATTACGATTACATTAAGAAAATTTAATTAGAATTTGTGTGAACATTGATATTGGGAATTTTATTTAAATTGAAGATAATTAGTTTATGATGAAGCATAAATTTAGTAATTATGTTATATATATCTTTATTTATTACAATTATATTTATTAGAAGTTTAATTGAGTTAGAATGCATACCTAGTTTATACATAATAACTCCTTTTAAAACTTTATTGTTTCAATTAAATCTATTGTGGGATTAGGCTCACTTTGATACCTCAATAATGTTCCCGACTCACTAATCCTTAATTTCTATATTTCATGATTTTATTAAAAGAATAATTTGTTTGGGTAATAATGCAAACTTTGATGTTTTACTTGCTTTTATTTATAGGTGTTGTGTTATATGCATATATAATTATAAGTTATAAGTATTAAGTATCAGTGTGGTAAAAAATATGTATAGATGTATTTGTTAAATGTAAAGAAATAAGTGGTGGAGTTATTTGTATTTGATTGTATATTTGTGAAATACGTTCATATATATTTTTCTTAATTATTTAAATGGTTCTATGAGGACGTACAAATAAAAGGTGGTGAATACCGAAAATTCCTTTAAATGTATTACTTGTGATGCGTTAGTGAAATTGAAGGTTGATTTAAGTGGTTCCAAGTTGATGTGTCTTTCTTTTCTATGTTGATTGGTTTTGAGGAGATTTTGTTATTGAATTCATTTTGAAATCTATTGGGAACCCATTTGATGTTGTTCGTCTTCTCATCTTTATATTTGAATTCATGGGTAGATTGTTTTAATTGTTTTATAGAGGTGAGGGGAGTTCCTGTATTCGATGATTTTATGTTGGCTTGAGCTATAGTTGTTCTTGTTTGGTTGAGATTTTGTGGGTGTTACATTGTCCCTTTGTAATGTTGTGTTATGGAATGTGTGCGAGAAGGTTCCTGCCTCACATGTGGTTTTACTTTTCATGTCTTGGTTTTATGAGTGTTAAGGTACACCCTGTAACGCCCCGCCACGCAACCCTAGAGGAAGTTGCAATTAACTACTGAAACAAACTAATTTTTTTTGTTTAAGTACAATGAACATGCAAGTTCACTACCCATTGCAAACAACCTCTAAGATTACAATACTGAGATTACTTATTAACCCACAACAACATAAATGAATCCATAAAATTTATTTACTTAAGATAATAAGAACGCATACATTCCATACAAGATAAATTACATCATCACAAAGGTAAGAGATACCATAGGTTACTAATAACAATAATTTAATAATGAGATTACATCTCTCATTCCCTGAGTGAGGTAAATCCAAAAAGCATGGTTACAGATTACAACTTTCCACCTCGATACAAATGAGGGGTAATAAATTACAAGAGTAAACTAAAATGAATAAAGCATGAAATGAAACTAGATCCCACGAGCTCTCTAACTGGAAGTCTCGTCCACATGAACTAGAAGAAAACCCAACGGAGTAAGGTGCATGCCACCCAACCAAGTGGAATCCAAAGGCCCACCCCCCATTCTAGGAGATAGTAACAAGGAATCCTAGCCAAGGCCATCTACCTCTAGACACAGACTAACACAAAGTTGAACCAAACTGACACAACCAATCACATGTACCACACAAGTACCTCACAAGTATATCACAAGTACAACTCAAATACAACTCTAACATGGTCACAATGCTTCCAAATATTTAGCAGATCAAGTATGTTAACAAAACCATACACACATAACCAAATACCAAATGTTGTCCTAGACAGAGTGTCATCACACATCTCGTCATGAGTTACCCATGTGGATCTTCATAGGCTTCGACTAACTTGGTGGCCTCAACCGATCCTCATCCCTCATGCTTACTAATGTGGGATCAAAAACCTTTCGTATAGACAGGATAGATGATCTTGCCATTCCAGGCCTTCCCACTCATCCCAAGTCTAAACGAGCCCTTGTGTCTATGAGTGAGGAAAAATTATCTTGATTAGTGAGAAGTTAGTCATAATATTCTAAGTATTGTTTTAGTTATCACTTGATTAACCACCTTCGAAGGTTTCCAGTTTACCTCTTTGGGCTCTGACGCTTAACGGAAGCGACTCTTCTACTTGACAACACACAATCGAACCAATTTCCAAGGGAACCCAAGTGCATACAAAATAGATATTACAACCACTCCAACTCTAGGAGGAAACATAAAAAAAAAACTCACTCCAACACTAGAGGTACAACCATAACAAAGCCACTCCTCTACTAGGAGTCACAGAACACATAATCCCCTCCTTCCACAGGAGGCACAAAACATCTCCGTTCGTGGAAACCGTGTAATAACCAATAGCATAGCATGCACTACCCAAGGGATTCACAACAGGATGACTAATCTAATACGACAACCCACATAAAATAAGATCCCCATCTGGAAGACTCAACAACCCTCCTGACCAATTTCCCCCAATGTGATAACATAAGAGATTACATTTAAACCAGCAATGAATAAGAAATAAATCTACTTCGGATTTCCTAAATCCACTTCTTTCATTTACATTCAGTACCTGATAGCCTTAAGAAAACTGAATTAAATATCGTCTCTTTCAGACGAAAGATAAAACCCAAATCAAATGTTTAATCCTTAATTGCTTGCAATTAAAAATAAAATAAAATAAGCATTCACTTCTTCGATTTAAAACATATTATTTTAACTATCTCTCCTTCCCTAAATAGATCATTTTAAAAATCATTCAATCACGTGATTAAATACATCTCTTTTAATCAAATATCATATTCTCTAAATATTTTCAATAATAATAAAATCAACATTTATTTCTACCATTCAACAACTAACATTTAAAAATAAATAAATATTTCCTCTACTTGACATAATCCTTTCCAAAACAATTTAACATAACTTGATATCCATAAATTATTTAATACAAATATATTATTCCATCGAAATATATTATTATTTTAAAATAAAGTCAATAAATTGATTAAAACACAATATTTAACTTTCCCAATTATATTAAATCATACCCTCATTTGATCAATATTTTTAATATGGGAATACTTTAAATATTTAAATTTAATCATTTAATTATATATAATAATATTAAATACTATAAAATGAAATATTGAATATTAATATATATTTTATCATTTAATATATATTAATATTTAATATTATAAAAATATAATATTAAATTATTAAAATATATTTTATATATATATAAAAAAAGGTCAACATGATTTTTTTATTGCACATTTTGCCCTCAGGCTGCGTGGATCTTGGGCCGCATGCGAGCTTAGGGTTGGGGCAGCGGCTATTTTTTGGGCGCGGTTTTCTGTAGATTGGGGTGGTGTTTTAGAGAGGGTGACGACTTGCCTTTGGGCGGGCGTTGTGTAAATACAGTCGACCCCTCATTGTGGGCGTGGCTGTGTAAACACAGTCGAACCCATAGTGGGCGGCGGCTATGTATCCACAGTTGTCCCACAGTGGCGGTCGAGGAGGTGCATTGGGCGCGGCTCCCCCAACTCGCCTCCCATGGGGGGCGCGGTGGGGGTGAGCCCCCAACCCCTCCAATAAATTTCGATTAAACTTTTTTTTTAAAACAAAATATTTTAACAAACAAAACCTGCAGATTTAAATCCGCGATTGGGCCTGGGGTCGAATTTTTAATACAAATTTTTATTTTGACAGTAAGCCCTAATATAATAAATATATAATATAAATATAATTATGCATATATATATATATATACATATATAACCGTATATATATATGCATATATATCTATATTATATATTTTCAAAAGGGATTTTTAGAATAAATTGGGAAAACCATACATAAAATAACTAATTTCCATCAAGAACACCATCATTTTCTTGGAGAAATTTATTTTCAACCAAAGGTTTTCCTTCAAATTTAAATGGAAGATTTTAAAATGGATTTTATTTGTAACCCAAACATAGGTTTTGAATGTTTCCAAACAACATGCTAAAACCTTGAAACTTTCAAAATACAAACTTGTAAATAAGAAGAAAACCTGAATTAAAGCTTGAAGATTGGCAATGGTGCTCAACTTCCAACCTACTTCAGCTCCACAAATTTTCACAATTTCAATCCAAAACCTACAAAAATGCAACAATTCTTCCTCTCTTCTATTTTTAATTTTTCAAACTTGTTGAGAAAAACTTGTAAAGAAAATTCCAATGATAAAGAAATTTCCCAAAATATCCATGCATCAACCCTCATAAATTTTTGAAAACAGAATAACAAAGATCTTTCTTATTTTCAATTTTTGAATTCAATCTTTTCTAAAAAATGAAATTTAAATCCTTTTTCTTATTTTTCAATTTCAACAATATATCCATAACTAACTTAACTTATTTTAACACCATAAATTTAATTAATTAATAAAATAGATTTAATCCACGATTAAATTATTTATCTATTGAATTAAATTAATAATAAAATAAATTACATTACTAACATAATTCCAGATCAATTAATCAACAACTTAAATGCATAAAGCCATTTAATTACCCTTTTCAACTTGCAATTAAATATTGAAGAGAGGGAACAATATTCAAAGCAACACAACCCGACTAAGACCCAACAACACACTATGACTAGGGTGACGACTTAGTACAGAAAACCTAGCTACTATCTCCCAATCGAATACCGTTGGGCAATGGACACTCTCAAACCTATAAAACTAGGTGGAGTCGACATCCTATACCTGTCAACATGCGAAAAAAGAGTATATCCACGTGCATAAATATGTCATAATTAAAACACACCGTGAAGAGGAAATCTCAGAATCGCAGGGTGCTCACAAGCAAGTGATACGATACCGTCCCCTTCACCAATACAGTGTAACTAATTGACAAATCTAACATACTAATATAATCCAAAGCATAAGACATCATTGATTCAAACATCCATAATGCTAATCCAAAACATTCCATAATGATAACATCATAATAAAATACCATCACATCAAAATATAGCATTCACGTCGCTTTATAGATAGCGATCAAATATCAGCAAAGTACCAAGGTCAAGGTACTAACAAAAAATACAACATAAAAGGGCAGAACATTGTTCGATCAAAAGGACAAAACGGAGGGTTATTACACCATTTTTCTTTGAGTTGGTGTGTTTTGAGGTCTTGATGCTAGTAGGGAGTGTGGCTTCTCACAGGGGTTACAACCCTAAGTGGTCTCTTGGGTAACTCGTGCAAAAGTTGAGTTAATCAAGTGATAACCTAATAAATAGTTAGGGGGTGGGTAGAAATCACACTAATGAAATATAATGGATGCCTCTCTCAAAGCTCAAGCGCTTGTATAGGCTTGGGATGAGATGAGAAGGCCTAGAATGGAAAATCAACTACCTTGTCCTCAAGAAAGATAAGTTGATTCTGCATGTGCAAGAATGGGGATCGAGGATTGATTGAGGTTGCCAGGGTAACCCAAGATAGGGCCCGGTAACCTATAAAGGTCTACATTGGGTAACCCATGTCGATCCATGTGATGACACACTACCCTTAGCAACTATGTATGTTTGCAGTTTCCCACTCTTTGTTCTTGTACCTCTGGAAGTGATTATTTTTATGTTTTTGACTTGTTTCCTTCTGGATTGTGGAGTCATGTCAGCCTTGTACATTTGCCTATTTTTATGTTGTGGGCCCTCTTGTCATCTCCTAGCATGCACTAACTCATTTGATTGCAAAATTTGACAAAAAATTTCGATGAAAGATGTAAAATGAGATGATCGTCGGGTACTTGTGATATTTGATGTGTAATTTTCAATTTTTTAAAATTTTATCCCCAATGTTCATCAAAATTTTAACAAACCTGAATTTTTGTTGAAATTTCGATGAAAATAAGTAAAAGTGAGTTCAACGAAAATAAATAAAACTGAGTTGGACGAAAATAAATAAAGTGAGTTCGACTATTTATTGCAACAGTGATGAAGGAGACCCACTGATAGAGTTTTAAAACAAGATGATCAACGACCATAATTTGAACTCAAATGACTAAGTGTCAGCTTGCTTGCGTGAGATTTCTATAAGAAATTAATGGTTATACGCTCCATTCCTTGGCCATAAATAAGGTTTTTGGCTCATTTTTCCCCATAATTGCAATCATCCAAGAGTAGAGAAAGCGATCAAGTTTGAGGAAACGACGTGAAGAGCTCTAACGAATAGTGGTAGAAGGTGTTAACATTGAATTTCCATATAGGTAAGAAAATAATCACACTTCTTTGTGTTAATTGCATTGAATTAAGCTGGTATGGAGAGTTAGTGAAAATTATAAAAGCTCTAATATCCTAGGGTTTACTAGGGTTTGTATGTCATGCATTTTCAATTGGGATGGTGAGAATTGTATGAAGTCTAGGATGGTTTTTATTCTGTGATTTGTTGCTTAAGAATTTAAACCAATAGGTCCTTTTCCATTAATTGAAAATTTGAAACCCTAGCTCTGTCACATTGTCAAAATAGGTGAACCTAGTGATTCTAGTGCCAAACTAGAAAAAAAACCTAAATAGAAGAGAGTTAAGAAACCTAAAACCCAAGATGACACACCTAAACTTAAGCCAGATGTACTTGAAGCATCTGCAAAGTCTAAAGGAGAGAAAAGAACTCATGATAGGTTCATGAAGGGTGCATCCAAAGACATCAATGAAGGAGGGTCACAAATTGGAAAAAGACCCATAGGACACGTTGTTGTGAATAGTAGGCTAATTGATCTTGCTTGTGAGATTAGAGAGGTTGCTTAACCACAGAGTGGATGAGAGATATTCTTATATAATTTTGCTATTATCATCAGGTTGAGGGTAGTCATTGTCTTTTTCCAGAATTAATTTGTGAATGGTACCCTCATCAAAAAATACCTTAATTGACTTGGGTATAACCATTAATGTGATGACTAAGGAAAAAAAATTGATATTGTTATTAATAAACCTTAGACCTGCACCAACTATTCTACAGTTGGTAGATAGTTCAATAATGGAACCTGAGGGCATCATTGAGGACTTGGTCATAACATTCAGATTTGTACTTCCAGGTTTGAAAATCATATTTTAAAGCAACATCTCATCAGATTTCATTTTTAGACTTGTGCATTTTCATAATTTCATTTCCAGATTTTGTTGTTCGAGTTCAATACTCTGATTTTAGGAGTCTAACAGTTGGAAATTATAGTAAAATCAAAATTTAATAAGTTCTGGAATTAGCATTTTAAAGTGTTTTTTGGGGTCATTAACTTCAGACTATCTTCTCTTTTGCAAGGGTGGTTGCATGCCGAACTTTTTTGGTGTAAAATATCAGAATTATTATATTTTGTTACCTATCTATGATTAAAAATTATTGGAGTGTGAGTTTGATATTTTTTAAAGATCTAAATATTCAAGCTTGGTAAAGAAAAATCATGTCAGATAATATTAGTCCAGAACAAAATGAAGAGACACTTGATAGATTGTGGGCTAGATTGAAAAGAAAGGGTGATGGGAAATGTTATTGTCCTTGCAATAATTGCAAGGGCTTAAAGACGAAAAGACTTTTAATCACAACAACTGAGAAAAATTGTAGGCAGTATGGTCACATTGAAGGGGGACATGATTATCGTCCATTGGTAAGTTGTTCATTATATGTGTTTATATTGATTGAATTTGTAAATGTTTATATTATTTTAACATTTTATATATATAAAAAAAATCACTTGATCATGATTATGGTTTATTTGTGTCTATCATTATTATAAAGGTGTGGCGCCCTAGGGCATATGATATGGATTATCACGGCCCGAAGAATGTGATTTTGCAAGCAGAGGAAAATGGAGTTGTGAATATCGAAGATGAAATTAATGATACTATGGAAGAAGATGATCATGCACCAAAAAACATAGTTGAAGATGATGGTACAAATACATTGATCCATGACACATTTAGTGGCACAACTGATCATGATGATCGAGATGACTTTGATGTTGTTCATAATTTACCTATATTTGAGAAGGCATACGCGTCCCTTTATGAAGGCTCCCAAACAACTCTTCTCTCTGTTGTATTGTTGTTGATGAACTTGAAGGTTATGAATGGTTTATCCAACATAGCAATCTCATGGATGTTAAAGTATGTCATATATGTCATCTTTTTTCATCTATTTTAGTTGTTGTTAGTTCATCACTAGTAAATAAAGGATGAAATATGTACCATTAATATTCTTTATATTAACAAATTATTTTTTGTTGTAGATTGACTGGTGAATTTTTGTTGCCACCATCAAATATTTTACCTCGCTCATATCGAGATTTATCTGGCATTATGAAAGATATTGGAATGGAGTATCAAGCAATAGATGCATGTCCCAATGATCATATTATATATCATAAACAACATGAATTTACAACAGAATGCTCAAAATTTTATATCAGTAGATATCGAACAGATCAACTAACAAAAAAGGTGTCTCACAAGGTTCTTTGTTATATTCCCATTATTCCACGTATGCAATGATTATTTAGGTGTGAAAGCTTAGCGCAATTTATATATTACCATGCACGAAATAGAAGTGGAGATGGCATTCTTTGAATGTCTACGGATGATTCTGTATTTAGGGACATGGAGGAAAAATGGCCACAATTTAAAGAAGAACCTCGTAATCTCAGGTTTTTATTGGCAACAGACGGTTTCAATCCATTTGGAAAGTTGAAATCTATTTACTCGGTGTGGCCTGTTTTTGTTATCAAAAATAACATTCCTCCATGAATGTCAATAAAGAGGGAGCACATAATGTTGGCAATGATTGTTCCAGGTATTTGGTTACATCAATTTTATTTAACATAGTAACATCTCATTTGTCTTATTTGTTGCATAATGAATTATAATTTTTTCATTTAATAGTCATGTACATTGATTTATATATTGTAGTAAAATGGTTATAATAATTATGTAATGTTTATGTTCATTCAACTAGCTAAGTACCAAGTTAAAGATATAAATGTATATATCGAGCTTCTTATCGACGAGTTACTAAAGTTATGGAATGGCGTCACTATATATGACGTATCTAGACCAATAAGACAAAAACAATTTCAATTCCATGCAATGTTTGTATGGACAATTCATGATGCCCCAGGGTTAACACATTTTTGTGATATGTTATTACGTTCGACTGCATGACTTTAACGATATTTAATTTTATGAAGTAGATATCATGCATGTTTTTTAAATAATCTATTCATTATATATAATTATAAAAATTGACATATTTAATCCAATTATATATGATCTTGCAAGTCTTCAAACAAAGGAAAAATTTGTATGTCCAAGTTGTGGTCCGAAGATGAAATCTCGTCGTTCAACAAGTTTAGGAAAGCAGGTGTTTGATGAGTATAGGCACTTCCTACACAAAAATCATAAGTATCGAACTACTGAAAAACATATTTTCAATGGGAAAGAAGAGACTACAACAAAACCACGAAGAATGACACCTCGCTTATGGAAATTGGAATATAATAGAATTAATCTTCAAGGTTATACATTAGATCAAATTGTTTATCTATCATATATGGTATGTTTGGAATTTATATTTTTATATTGTGTTGTGTTTACTCATGTTGTAATTGACAATGATTGTCGTTGTTAATTTTTTTAAGTTGTAACACCCCTCCGTTTTGCCTTCTGGATTGGACAGTGTGTCCTTGTTTTGCTTTGATTTATGTTCTGGATATTTAGATGTTTTATCTTGTGTGTGTATTTGATCGCTATTTATAAAGCGATGAACTATTTTATTGATGTGATGTGGTTTATCTGATGATTTGTTTTACATGCTTTAATGATGTATGAAAGTTAGTAGATATAACATGTGATTTTAATATGAGATTATTGAGTAAGATGTAAATGTTAGTTTTGATGAGTGTATTGATGAAGGGGACGGGTTTGCATCACTCGCTTGTAAGTGCCCTGTGATTTTGTGATTTCCTCTTCACAATGTGTATTTTATGCTATTTATATTATATGATGTTGGTTACTATGTCTTCAGGTTTGCAGGTACATGATGGTTTCATAGGTTTGAGCATGTCGATCCAATGTTTAAGTTGAACAGGAGATAGTAGATAGGAAACTTGTGTCAAGTCTACACCCTAGCCATAGTGTGTCATCAGTCGTGTGTGTCAAGTCATTGATTGCCTTACTTTAATCTTATTTATTTCTTAAGGGATTCTTGATTTGAAAAAAAATATTTAGAATAAGTGCATTAAATAATGTTGATTTTTATTTAATTAAAATTAGACATTGTGATAGAAGCTATTTATTTAAATTACTTAATTAAATTAAATTTATTTAGTAAATTAAATTTAATCCATTAGGTTAAATTTATTTATTAAGTAATTACAATTGATTAATTAAATATGCTTATTAAGAAAGTTAAAAAATAAGGGAATTTAATTTAATTTGGGAATTAAATTTGAATTAGAAGTAATTAAATTTAATTTGGGAATTAAACTTGAATTAGAAGTAATTAAATTTAATTTGGGAATTAAATTTGAATTAGAAGTTATTAAATTATATTGAGAAATTAAATGAAGTTGTTGAAGATATTTTCAATTATGCCAACATGTGAAAGTTTAATTAATTAGAAGAGTTTGTTGCAAATTCATTCACGGAGAGAATTTTGGAGAGGAAAAAGCTTCTTCACAGGGGTGAGGATATTTTTGGAAAAATACACAAAGATTGTTTTGGGGGAATTCATGGCTGTAGTATTGCATTGGAATTGTTTTGGTAAATCTTGTTGTGTTTGTTGGTTCGCTTAAGTCATTAATTACAACAACCTTTAGGGTTACTTGGCGGGGCATTACATTAATCGTCAAGGTTATACATCAAATCAAATTATTTATCTATCATATATGGTATGTTTGGAATTTATTTTATTTTATTGTGTTGTGTTTACTCATGTTGTAATTGACAATGAATGTCGTTGTTAATTTATTTAACTTATATGCTCCATTAAGGTCGTCAAGGCATTAATGGTCGGCTTCCACAGGGACTGAAAAGTTGTCCTAGACAATTTAGTTGATTGCCCTACTATGAGAAGCTACAAATTGTGTATTTGTTTGATACAATGCATATCAGAAAGAATATAACAAAAACGTTATGGAAAATATTGGATGGAAGGCATGACAAAGAAAAAACTGTCAAAATTTGTAGTGACATTCAAGAAGCCAATCATGCAATGAAAAATGTCATTCAATTAAATAGTGAAGGAGACCAAATTACTAAAAGTGTCTTTCCTTGGTTATTAACGGATCAACAAAGCAATGCTATAAAAGAAGTCATACAAAAAATTCGATTTCCCAGAAAGGTGAATTTGGGTCAGGGATGAAAACGCATGATTGGCATACCTTCATTAAGGTAATTATTCTGGTATAATATACATATATTTGTATACTGCATGTACTTTTCAATGTATTATGTTTACTACTTTTGGAAAAATAATAAAAAAATCATTTTATAATTGTTGCAATACGTTCTACCTCTATCTCTCTTAAACAACTTCGACAATAATGTCAAGCAAGTTATATATGATCTTGAAAAATATATGAGGTAAGTAGCGATATTTGTTCAATTCATTGTATAGATTTTATAATTTCCATTTGTTTTACTTGTTATGTAATATATTATATATTTTGTTAAATCTCATTAATATATTCGTGCCTTGAATCACTTGTAGATGGATGTCATCTAAAGAAATCCATAAAGAAGATATAAATTATTGAAAGAGAAAAATTCCTTGTCTAATGTGTGAAATGAAAAAGTGTCTACCTTCGACATTTTTCAATGCACAAGAACACTAACTCAGACACCAAGTTGAGAAGATTGAATTGTGTGGATCTGTACACACAAGGTCAATGTGGATGGTTGAAAGACACTTGAAATTTTTGAAGGCTTTGGTTAGACAAAAAGCACATCCTAAGGGTTCTATGGTGGAGGGATATATGGTGTACCAAACCAGGGTGTACATTACTAAATATCTTCCTAAGTTTTCAGCAAAGATCAATGTAGATCGCATTTGGGATCCCAACTCCATTAAAATTTTTGAAAGGGAGTATTTGATGGGGAAAGGTAGATTGACGAAAGTGAGAGGTTATAATTGACATAAGATGGTCATGGAGATTAATTAAAATACATTTTACATTTGGTTTTTCTATATATTATACTTATTTAATTATTAATCTTCAATATACCTCAATTATAAATTAAGGTCGTATATCGTGGTAATTAACTAATTATACATCGTTTGTGAATTTCATTTTTCTTTTATACAGTTGGTCGAGAATGGGATGCACTACATTTGTGTTTCGCAAACAATCTTGATTGGATGACATTATGGATTGAACGATGTCAACAATCTGGTCGCGCATTAACATGGGAAGGTGTGGCTTCATTGGTTAAAGCTCATTATAATGAAGATTCCAATGTTACACCAAGGAATATTGATTTAGCATATGGTTTAAAAGATAAACAGGTATGCATAAATATATTAATCACCCATATTATTTAATTATTTTCAATTATATTGATGTATATATATGTTGAGATTTTTTTCTTTGCATACATTCGGCCAAAAATAAATATGTTTATCAACTGACGATATTGCAATAATTTTTACATGTTTAATCTATTACAGGTGAAACACCACAAGGCTATGTGGTGCAATGGTCATAAATTTTGAATCAAAAAGTTGGATGACAGGAAGAAAACTTGTGATTATGGGATAACTGCAGTCTTTCAAGTGACTAATATTTTATCTAGAAGTGGCATACATCCAGAAGTCCCAAAAAATCGATACTATGGGATTTTGGATGATATACTTAAGTGTGACTTTAAGTCCTTCAAATTATTTATATTCGTCTTCCTATGGTACAGGCTACGATTGAATGAAAATGATCCCGAGAGAACTATAATTGAACATGATAATGGATTTACCATAGTTAATACAAGGTATTTCAAGCGAGCTAGAAATGAGCCCTATGTTCTTCCAAACCAATGTGAACAGGTATTTTACTCAGAGGTTCCAAGTAAACCGGGTTGGTCATATGTTGTTAGACATGATCCAAGAGGAAGGTCGATAAATTTTATTATGGTGGAAGAAGAAGATACCGAAGAACTAGAAAATGATGTAGATGATGATCAGAATCAATAATTAGTTGATGATGTGCCTGATGAAGATGTCGAAGAGGAGGAACTGGATCATGATGATGTAGAAGTTAATGTTCATGAAGATGATATCCTTGTGGATGATGACATTATCGAAACTGATATCAATGATGATGATGATGATGATATGACCAATCCTTACAATGTCGAATCTGGATCAGATGATACAAAAAAAAAAGTTGGATGAAGAAGATCAATGATATTGAAATTTATGAGTTATGCGATTGTATTATCTATTTCATATTAATTTATTGATAGAATTATATTTGACTTATGTGGTTACATAATTAATTCATGATGTTTTTAATTTTTATGTCATTACATAATTAATTCATGATGTACTTTTTAATGTTTAATTTTAATTCATGATGTTACAAGTATTGTAGCTCTCCTAGAAATTTCCATATTATCATAATGAATAGAGTTTCAATACATTTGAAAGGTCAAAAAATTAAAACATTTCAATAGTGATGTTAACAACCTTGAAATTAGTGTGTTTTATGTTTCATGTGATCATAAAAGATTAAAAAGTCAGTTGTAGAGGTGGTCGTTCGGTGGTTGAGGTGTAAAGGCCTTTTAAAGGCATAAAGTGATCATTGTAAAGGTTGTTGATGGTTGAGGATTTAAAATACAAGCTCTTGACATTCCAAAATCTATGTTTTTCTTCAGAATTTCTGTATTTTTTCTTTTTACAACACTGTACAGTCACATACAACCATATTTTGATGTGAAATCAATTTCATGTCGTGAATATATGTGTTATCTTTGATTTGGATCTGATTTGAGGGCTTAAAGCGTTGATTTGAGTTAGAAAGCTTTATTTCTTTGCATACAGCCTAGTTACCCTATTTTTGAGGGTAATGTAGTCCAAACATGATATAAAGGGGCTCTTACACTTTTTGTGATTACTGTAGCTTGTGTAAGAGGCCCTATGGATATTTTTGTAATTGTAGGATGCATGAATAGGGTGTAGGATGAGAAATAAAGAAGGTATAGTTGTTGTCCTCAAGAGTTTTGTGAAAAAAATCATGTGAAATGAGAGGTTCAAGCCTAGGTTTCTGTGAGGCGTACTATTTGACACGCCCTATTTGGCGATATTTTTATCTGAACATTTTTCTACTCTATGTGGTTTAGACTATTTAGGATAATTATGGACTTTGGGTGTTTGTTTTCTATTTATAATGCTTATGATGATTATATGCATGTTATGCTTTCTTATTTGATATGCTTGTGTGGATCTAATTATCATGGTAAGAATGGGTAAGTGGTTTTGGTATAGAATTGATAAGGTGTTGAATTTGAATTAAGTGATGATGTGATCTATTTATAATGTCATGACTAGTGGTGAATTTGTAGAATATTTTATTTGCAAGAGAAAGAATGGATTGTGGATATTGATATTTCTAATTCATTAATTTCAATATTTGATTATGCTAATTATATATATAGAATTATTTGATTTATTTCTTTGCATATTATTTATTTATCTGTTTAATTATCCATTTGTGTGTGTATATATATATTGCATATTTTCTACATACATAAATAAAAATCTAATTTCTTTAAAGAATAATTTACAATAATAATAATAATCTCTTACAACCTAAAACATTATTTTCTATATATTTTATTTTACTCTAAAATAAGGAAGAAAATCCTTTCTCTTTAGGAAAATTATCGCTGTGAGAGCTAACTCACATGTTTGCACCTGGATAGAGGTAATAATATTTAATTCTCCAAACTAGGCCTGATTTGACGCAACTAGGAAAAAAAATTGGAAAATGTAATCATGAAACTGCAGTAATAATTATATTGTAACCACTCTACAGAATTTGATTATTATCACTTGCGGGATGAACTTACACGCTACAGCCAACAATGAATAACAGAGCTTTTGGTGGCCAATCTTATTGAGTACAAGGGAGGGTTGGTAGACTTAAATGAGGAACTGATGTGTTGCGATTAAGTCGTGTTACAGATACACTACCTGGTTGCGCCTGAGCTGCTGGCAATTCGATTTTATTATTACCATTCTAGCCAATGTTATTACTTGGCACACTTGCCCACTACTGGGTTAATTAATAGATTTAAAATTGTGAGATGATTTACCATTAGATTCCACGTCCATTTTAATTGTATCTGGCTGTATAACCAGTGAGGCCCTGAAACGTTACGATAGACCTTTTTCTTTGGTTTCTCTGTTTACTTGGCGAGCCATCTACGTTTTTTTTTTTTTGGTTTGCTATTCTTTTACTCTCCTATATGTCAACAAGCGCACCAAAATCCTAAAGTCTGGAGCTGGATTGAATTCTCAATACCACCACTAACTCAAATTCCATAGATTAGTGTTAATCCCAGAAATCGAAGCAACTTGATAAGGTGTAGGCTAAGAACTGGAATGATGAGATACGCGAAGGACCAATGAATTTTGTTTTATTTTCTTTAAATTGTATGTGCAGGTATAACAATAGACACTTCAGAGTTTGACTGATGACAATGTGATGGAGAAAAGGTGCAACAAACAACAACCCATGGGTTGATAGGCATATCCATTTATGCCTGAAATGGTTAACCACTTAAAACTAGCACCCACTGTAAGGGAAAGGCCACGGGTTTAGTGTATGAAGAAGCAGTTTGAGGATAGTTGTGCATGGAGTGTTGGTTGCAAGGGGGCGACCTTCTATTAGGAAGCTGCAATCTCCCTGAGAAGCCAAAAGTAGGGCTTGCCCCAAATTTCTTTTGTCACATTTTTCCTTTCCAATTAATTGGTTCATACAGTATTAAGGCAATAATTTATTTTGTTCGATATATATATTCTATATATTCTAAAGGATATGGCTATGATAGATATTGCTCTTCAATAGGGAGAAGATAAAACAAAAAAAAGAAATACAATATATACACCTATGCATTGCAATTACATGAAGGCATCCATCCGAGTGTGAGATTGTTAAACTGTGTATATTTGTTTATCTACATTAGATGTTTACCATTACCCCGGGTATCTCTACATACTACTGCATTTACATTGTAAAGTAGATTACTATACTTATTCTAGGGGCGTCGACTGCCCTATCTTCATTTCAATCTTGTACAAGATTCTTTATAACAGATCTACCATAACCTTATTTTTATACAATAAGCCACCTTTCATTACATCCACAACTAGGTAGGACATTACACACCTGTAAGTTTATTTATTACAGTTATAAAACAAGAGCACGTAGCTATATTTATAAAAAATTCACTCATTTACAATTTAAAACAAATATATAATTCTTCTTCAACTCAAATAACTATTTTACTTGCTTCTCTTGATTTTATAGCAGACCATCTTGGGGTTTAAAACAACCACAGATTTTATAACTTTTAAACCAGAAGTTTAAACTTTACAAAAAAGACGTTAAAATTTATTTTACAATACAGCATGATTGTTCTTGATACATCATGTATAACTTTGATCAGATTTCATACATACAATAATACATATTTATATAACTGAGATGTTGCCACTGCAAGGAAATTTACACATTTACCACAACCATACAAGGTATTTACATTCTACCCATAGCTCAGTTTACTGTAAGGAGAACATATTAATTTCCTTGTTTTCCTTTCACAAATATAACATAGATACGTCTCATCCACTAGCTATTTAACATCCTGCAAGTAAACACATATTGCAATTTTCCTTCATGGCCAATCGGGCGTGCTCACCTCCCAACCTTGGTTGGGAAACCAACTACCCCCAAGCTAGGAGGCAACCAAGCTATCGAGTACACACAACAATAGAGTAAATAAGCCATTCCAAACCACAAAACTCAAAAAATAATACTCCCAACCCGGATTGCACCATACATAGAGATTCTTCAAGAATCCAAAGATGGGGATAGAGGTGGACATCACTTCTATATAGGGAGACTTATTAGCAATAGTAATAACCAAACAACACAATCATTTTTTTAATTTATTTTTCCTTCTTCTCCAAACTACCCATTCATCAAACTCTTCATATCATACTCCTCCATACAACAATCTCCCAATACACCATATCATCATAAAACAATTTTGGGTACTCATACCCCTTTTTTTCTCTCTCCTTCTCAAAGGAGGAACAATCTCCCCATAGAGGTTCCTACTCATTCCTATCCCCCACAAGGATACTCTTCCCACATTGGGTGAGTTTATCCCATACAACCCCAACCCAACACATGGAAATACAAAGGCATATAAAATGAATAAACAATCACATAAACCATCTTCTTACACTTCCATACAAAAAGGAATAAAAGGGAGAAACATGTATACAAGTAAAGTAAAACCTACCTCAAATCCAAAGCCAAAAATAAAGGTAAGTTGAAAATGAACACCTATCTTCTACTCCTCCAAGCCTAAGCCAAGCTTTCCCTTTCAAAGCATTCCCAACACAAAGCCCAAAAGAGAACCCTTTCTTTAGCTTTCCAAAATATTCAAATAGGATTCAAGGGTTGGAAACCCTTGGAGGGAAGAGTGACACATGTCAATCTCTTATTCACTCCTATGGACACATCTCCCCACAAGTTCTCACACATGTGTGAGAACTCTTGGCGAAGTGAAAGGCCAAAGAGTATTCAACACTCAGCAAGGCCTTCAAATCTCATAAATGAGATTTCGGAGCCAACACTCCAATCCCATCCCCAAAATCCGCCATCCTTCTTAATGGCTAATTAAGAAGGGTCACAACTTGCAATTTTTAAAAGTTATGGACTTGATTTGACCCCTAACCCATAGGTGACCATTCTAGAGGTTAATTAAGGGTCAATTAACCCAATTTAAGGACTAATTCAACCTTTTTAAACCCTCAAAAATATTGAAACTCAAACATAATAAAATAATATCCAAAATACCCCAAAACCTTCCTCAAAAGTTTAATTGAATTTGAAAGCATAGTCACAAGATTCAACACTAAATCTATTTAAATCACAAAATAAAATACAACATAAAAGGTTACGGTCCATTCTCCAAATGGACCATAGTGGGTTTCACTTGGCTTACACAATCAAGTATCTTTGGTTACCTCCAATCCCATTGGCCATGGGCATGTACCTGCACACTCAATTTCCACTTGTCAATATATCCAATATATGTCAACCAATAATTAAATCAATAATTCTATATATATAATTAGCATAATCAAATATTGAAATTAATGAATTAGAAATATCAATATCCACAATCCATTCTTTCTCTTGCAAATAAAATATTCTACAAATTCACGACTAGTCATGACATTATAAATAGATCACATCATCACTTAATTCAAATTCGACACCTTATCAATTCTATACCAAAACCACTTACCCATTCTTACCATGATAATCAGATCCACACAAGCATATTAAATAAGAAAGCATAACATGCATATAATCATCATAAGCATCATAAATAGAAAACAAACACCCAAAGTCCATAATTATCCTAAATAGTCTAAACCACATAGAGTAGCAAAATGTTTAGATCAAAATATCACCAAATAGGGTGTGTCAAATAGTAGGCCTCACATCTTCCCCCTGGAAGTTTCTCAAGACAAGGCAAGTTACTGAGTCGAAGGGTTAGGGAATATGACTCACACGAGGAGTTATATGATTTAAAAATAGTCCAACCTAGCATGGCTTAGTGCTTCATCTATTGAAGGAGATAAAAGAACCATGAGACTCATACCAAATTTAGAACAATTTGGTTAATAATTTAATTCAATTATATGAAACATTGGACAAGCCATCTAATGGAATGATTTCTAACAACACACTTTAGTTACCCTTTGAACTAGGGGCCCACCATGGAGATTTTTACCTAATTTTCAATTCTTTTTTAGCTAGAAAGAATATAAGCTTTCCATATCCCAAAAGACACAAAGGAAGAACTATTTTTAAGCAATAAGACAACACAATTTTCTTTTTCTCCTAAAGGTGACAAAATAAAATTATTATCACTTGATTTATATTACTTATCCAAGATTATAGACCTTCTATGTTAACTAAAATAACAACTCATACTTCAACACATTAAAGTGACAACTTCATTGATGGTTTTAACAATTGCAAGAATGTAAGGAATTGTCTACTGCTTAGGAGGGTACATGGTTATAGCGTTAACTCACAACAATGTGGTTGATTTCTTAATTTTTAGGGATGCTAAGGAAGTCTTACCTTCAAGGATACATTACCACCACTTTCCAAAAACTAAAAGAAAATGATAGGCTTTTAATAGTTTTTGGTTAAGGTAATCCATGTTCTACTCCTAACCACTAACTTTTGAAGACCACAATACCCAATACAAATCCCCCAACCACCTTCTTTTCCTTTTATAAAAAACTGTTGAGGTGCTCCTCATAATCACAATTATAACAAAGCCTTCAAAAAAAAATATCAACAAGATTAAGAATATAAGGCCTCAAAAAGGAATTGTAACTCTCAACAAAATAACAAATCATTGATAAATTCTCAAGAAGATAAATTCATAAATGAATTAAAATGAAAATGTGGCCACCAATACAAAAATTAAAATTAATTTAAGCCAAATTTCATCCAAAAATGTCCTTGAGGCAAGGTCCATTCATAAACTAATTGGCAAGGTAGCCCAAAACACCAAAATGGTTCATCGATAGCCCAAATTTTCAAAAAAATAAAAATAAAATAAAATAAAAATGTAATTATAAAAGAACCACAATTTTAAGTCAATAAGTCCATAATCAAAGAAATTAAACAATTTGAAATTATAGGGATTTGCACCTCAACACCACATTATAGATTAATCAACTATTCAGAAAGGAATAAGATGATTGGTAGGTCTCTCTTAAGGATGCAATCTAGAATCTACCCAAAGCTCAAAAGGTTATTTGATACAAATGCTTTAAGGAGGTGTCAAGACTTATAAATGATAGTCCTAGAGATAATTGTAATTTAATATTAACTTTGAATCAGGAATGCCTTAAATGCAAGAATAGGAACTTAATGATTTCATAACCATCCAAATTTCCATATTTATACCACACCAAGATTTCCTTCTAATAATTAAATGTTCCCCATATTTGTGTCATTGAAGGATCATTTTGAACACTTGGTATGCTAGGTTCCATTTTATTATTTTTATACCAATTTAACTAGGTTAATAAATTTATATGAGTTTTCATGTCATTGTATTATATATAACCATACCTACATGTGCATGTTCATAACCATATAAAGATCAATCTTTCTTTGGAAAATATTAATTTAGATGGTTATGATAATCAAGATCAATATTATTTTAAATTAATCCTTAAAATAATTGGAATATATATGTACAAAAAGGATATTTATTCCTCTTATATATATATATACACACAAAAGGATAATAATGAAATAAGTAATAGTTAGACCAATAAGTATGTTATTGATAATTTATCATAACCTTTTTCTTAAAGGAAAACATTAGAATCATGATATGGTTGATAAAAAGTGAGCCTAGTAAACATTGTGTGCAAGTGAATCTTGTTCGGTGATTGAGTGTGTGATGGACTCTATACTCTTGATTTCATTAGTTCTACAACTTGGTCTTGAACGACGTGTCGATGGTGTTGTTGCACGTTTGTCGCTACTGATGCATTTAGTGTGTGAAATGTGCATATACATGGTTAGCAAATGTTAGCATCTTTATAGCGTTATTCAAAAAAAAAATTGATGTTTGTGATTTTGCCCTTCGTGCAAAATTTTGGGTGTCACAGTTTCAACAAAATATGTATGGGAGATCTGATTTTATGAATTTTTATGCATGTGCAGACCTAATGGGTTGTTTCTGAGTTGGTTTTGAGGTTTGGGAGGTTGTGGAAGTAGGAGATTCAATAAACCCTCATGATTTTGGCCTAAAACAAGGGTTTTTGGGTTTGGCAAGAATTTGGTCATACAAGTGGAATCGTTTTTGTGGATTTGGAGGTTTAAAAGATGTTAGCTCTCAAAAACGCAGGTAAGAATACCTCAAGAGGTTTCCAATCTCTTGATACGTTTTAGGGTAACAAACAAGGCCAAATGATTTGAACCTTCTTCTCTTCAGGTGCTGCCAAACCTAGGTGGGTCTACCCTTGCGAACTGAGTAGACTTAAGTGATGTGATTTTGTTTACAACAATCTATTCACAATGAAAATCTTACAGTGAACAAATATAATCCTAATAAAGTGTATGTGTAATATTAGAATATGTTCAGTTAACAGATGTAAAAAATAAAATGGACAAACAACTTTTCCAATTTAACTATATGTATATATAACTTTAAGTTATTTTTATTTTAACTAAAATTACTGAAGTTACAACATACAAATTAAATGATTTTTATGATTGGAAAATTTATGATTAAATATATCTCTTAGAATCCTTTTTGTCCCAATTTGAAAATAAATTTATATTATAGAATACATTTTTTAAAATTTTAAGATGAAAATAGCAAGGAAAAATCAAACAAATATCTTTATGAAAGAAGTATATTGGCGTGAAATTAAATACGATTTGTATTCCAATATAAAAACTACAAAAAATGGAAACAATTCTTTCAACACATAAACTATTATGTAGTAGTCAATTAAAATGATCTAAATAGTCTAATAATTTGACAATTAGCATATAGCAATTTTTATAGAGTTGTAGATCTCTTCCATTTCAAAAACACAAAACAATATTAGGTAGATAATCAAACATCTTTCATTTATACAGTGACTTATTTATCCTAGAGGAATTAAGTATATAGTATACAAAGAAAACCAACAAACCCACAACTACCCCTATTTTGAAGGAGTTTAGTTTTCTCCCCTTCCTAATCTCCCTAATATTTTCTAATTATTTTAAAGAGACCGAGGGTCATAACACAACTTTATTCAACCCACTAAATAGCTTGGTTAATGAAACTTGACAAAAGCAACAAAACAATTGCTACATTTGGCATTTCATGTGGAATGAAGAGTGGTGACAATAATCTACTTATAGTTTAATAAAACACTATTTTTATAAGAAGGCTTGACATTAGAAAGATAAGTGTTACTTATAGTTTAATAAAACACTATTATAGTTTTACTAACATATACTATTGTATGCTTACATGGCTTCTTAGTTAATATATGGGGAGATAGATATAGATGGGGAGAGAAAGAGAGAGAGATATATATATATGGGAAGAGAAAGAGACATGGAGATATATGGGAAGAGAAAGGAAGAGAGGTGGAGATATAGAGTCGATGGATAGGGGGGAGAGGGAGGGAGATATGGTGAGAGATAGAGAGGGGGAGATAGAGAAAGGGATATACATAGGTAGAGGATGAGAGATAGAGAAGAGGGGGAGAGAGGGAGAGATAGGTTGAAGAGGAAGAGAGAGAAGAGAGGGAGATAGATAGGTAGAAAAGGGAGAGAAAGAAGAGGGGGAGAGGGAGAGCGATAGGTAGAAAGGGAGAGAGAGAGAGAGAGAGAGAGAGAGAGAGAGAGAAGAAGATAGGGGAGAGAGGGAGAGATAGCTCAATATATATAGAGGGAGAGGGAGAGACATAGAAAGGGGCTGATATAGAGAGATAGAGCTAGGGGGATGGTGAAAGAGATAGAGAAAGATATGGATAGAAAAAGATAGAGAGAGGAGTGAGAGGGAGATAAAAAGAGAAATAGAGATAAAGATATAGAGTAGGAGAGATGGAGGGAGAGATGGAGTGAATGAGATAGAAAGGGGGGATAGGGAGAGATATCTCAATAGATAGAGGGGGGAAGAGGGAGTGACATAGATAGTGGGAGATATAAAGAGATAGAGAGCGATAGAGAGAGATATATCAATCACCCTCCTTATATCTCTATCTATTCATCCTCATCTCTTTATCTCTCTACCTCTCTCTATCTCTTTGTCTCCCTTTCTATTTGTATGTTTATCATTATCTCCCTCTCTATATTTTCTTCCCTATATTTATCTTTGTCTCCTTAAGTGTGCAATGGGTACATTGAAGAGGTCTTAAAGGAGAATTATCATATCTTTAATCAAATGGCATGCTACCTTGAGCATAACTCCCCAAGGACACATGCCATCCTTGGATTGTTGACATGAAACAACCAATCAAAATTTAGTTTCTCTTTTCCCTCTCTCTATTTTCCTTTGTATCTCTTATATTTCTCTCTCTCATGCTCTCTCTCTCTATCTATCTATCTAAATTCATCTCTTTCTCTCATTCTCTATCTTTTTACTTTCTATCTCTCTTTGTATTAGCTAATAGGCTACATATATTGTGAGATTTGAGTTTGAAACAAATCTCATGCCTAGAAACCACTATTGTGTCGTTGGAAAACAAGTTTAAACTGCCATTTAACGGTAAACCATTTGTAGTGTAATGGTAAAATCCTCTAAAATATCAAGTAAAAGCCTATATATTCTATTATATAATAATAAATATAATTATATTATATATAATTTAATCTAATATTACTATTATATTAAATATATATTATATTAATTATATTTTGTATTATATAGAAATATACTTATTATTAATTATTAATTATTATATTTTATATGTATTTAATAATTTTGTTAAAGAATATAATATATAATTATAATAAGTCGAGTAATTATATTATTTATTATGTAAAATATAGCTAATATATACTTAACTATATTGTACAATATTAAAACCTAGCTAAATGGCGCCATAATTTTGACAATATTAAAACCTAGCTAAATGGTGCCATAATTTTGAATTTAATTTACTCTAAAACCTAACAAAACCAGGTTGTAGCTCGTCAAATTGGAGAAGTGAAAGGTCAATACCAACATCGAGGAGAGTTTGGAGGAGTGAAAACAAGGTCAATACCATCACCGAGGAAGAGTTTGGAGTTAAAATAAGGTCAATACCAACGTCGACGAAGATTTTGGAGTGAAAACAAAGTCAATACCAGCGTTGAGGAAGAGTGTGGAGTGAAAAAAGGTCAATAGTAGCGTCAAGGACGAGGTTGAGGGCACTCAGGGAAAATCGACGACCAAGGGACAATGAGTACTGTAAGTTTGGCACCCCCATTCTCTTTAACCTGCAATTTTCATGCCTAGCATAGAATTACGCTTACATAACATAAACTCAAACAAATGGAAGTTTATAGGGGCAAAGGAGCCCAAGTATATGCTAGGCTAAGCTAGATATAGTGAATGGAAATAGAGGCATACAATTCTTCTTTAATACCTCCACCACAAACATATGCAAGGAAAGGTCTCCCCCCTTCTTGGTAGTGATAACCTCCTCCACACACAACCCTTAAAAATTATGAATAGAGGAATATAATCTTTGAAGAACTCAAAGTTGATTCTCTCCTACCTGATGCAATATTTAGTCATTTTATCCTTACAAACATTTATAATGATTACTAGAGGCACATAGACCAATTATTCATAATAGAAGAATTTGATCATACTTTTCCAATGATGGCATTATGAGAAAACCTTAGGTTAAATGAAGAACCTTCATTTGAAGGTGATGTCGTCATGACGTTTGAATGAAGAACCTTCATTCAAAAATGATGTTATGTCAAGACTTTCAAATGGAGGCATTTTTTATTTTAAATATTTCATGTCCAAAATGTTTTATAAAAGGAACCTTTGCATGAAGGACCTTCAAATGAAGACCTCAATTCAAAGGTCCTTCATTAGATCCTTCATATGAAGGTTCCTTTAATGCCATCCCATTATAGCTCTTAGAGTTATTAGAGATATTTTTGTTTCGAAATAGAGATTGGACCATCAAATAGTGTCACCATGACTCTACCCAGATATCCATCAAATTGATAAAACCTGACTTAGCAACCACAAATTCACAAGAAAAATGCCCTTGTCATCCCTAGGGCATCAATTCAATGCCAAGTTTCTTGCTTTAACAAACCCCTAAATACAATGAACCTCTATCATACCATGTTGCACACCAATCCACCGAGTTATAGTTCCAAGACAGTGGGTGGATTGGTGGATGTCATTTCTATTTAGCCCTCAAACCCTTACACAGACAAAATAGGGCAGTCCTTGTATTTGATTGTTTTCTCCCACAAAACAGTGATTTAGCACTTCAAAACAAATGAAAATGAAAGGGAACACATATATTTATCTACAACAATGATCTCAGAGCATTTCAAACTTGTACAGATCCATACAACACAAAAGAACTTCAAAAAAATAGTAAAAACACAAAAAATTGCTTCAAGAACGTGGTATTTGATATGAAATTTTGGTATCAACTCCTCCAACAATTGCAAAAATTGCAATGGTAGGGGAATACAATATGATAGAAGTGGGATAAGAAATGCATCGTTTGAAGCATCAAACCAATATGCAAAGATGAAAGTAAGTGCTAACCCCTTAAACTGAAAAAGTTTCTTTTAACTTTAAGTTTGTTGGGTAGCCAATTCTTTTAAGTTATCAAATCCTACCATCATACATAATCAAAATGTTGTTTTTTCAAATTACTATGAGCACTAACTTTCACTATTTTAAGATGTTGAAACCTTGTCATAGAGAACTAGAACATTGATGCAACCACTCATCCTACCTTAAAACATATCAAAAGTCTCCTAGCAATTAAAAATAGGAAGATTTAAGATGACTTAAACAATTTTTATTGCCAAAGCATAAACTTATGATGACTTAACCAGGCCTAGTACACACTCCCTCTCTCTTAACCACTTAGACATAGGGAAATTAAATCTAAATTTTCTGCTATTTTTAGTCATGTAGGTGTCTAATAAACCACTTTTTGGTGTTTCCCTTCAAGTTTATTTACTTGAATGAAGAGCAAAATTCCTTTGATTACAATTAGATAATACATTTGAGGCCTTGGTTGTGTAACTGGTGGACCATAGTCACATTTAACACTTGTTACAAAGTTTGGGAGTTAAAACATTAAGTAGATTTGATTTGTGATGGACACATTTGGATGGTAGTAACCATAACTTGCAATCTATCAAGACTTGATTACCTTATAACCTGTCAAATTCTAGCGATGAAATGATAGATTAATCATAATGTCACCTTGGGATCACATCACCATGAAAGAACTTCATCCAACATCCTTATGAGTGCAGCTACCACCAAATAGGTATTTTTCATATATGTTTTCCTCAAACGAGGGAAATTCAGGAAGAGAAGAGGAAAACGAGACATGTAGATCTAAAAAAGGGAGATCAACTAGACGTCAAAAGTTTAGAAGAAAATACCGAAAACGCATGGAATTTTTTTTTGCTGAAGGGGGCTCATGTTCTTATGATGATGAGAGCATAGGCAACATCGAGGTGCCCTTGAGGTACAAACATCTACGGAAACAATCGGTACCCAAGGAACTTCCTCCAATAAACACTGATTTTTGTGTCAATGAAAGGATATATCGCATAACACCATTGTCATTACATAGTTTGGGCCTATTTTGCATGGATGGCATAAAGGTTTGCTATGAAAAAGTTACTGAATTGATGGAGTATGTCGGACCCTGTTACAGTTACAAAGATTGGATGCAGCTAGTTCGATATACATGAAGTATGCGTAGGTATGCACTGCCAGCAAATTACATACAACTAAAAGATAAGGATCAAAATAAAGGAGTGGCTAGGTACATTGACGGGAGGCCAAAAGCATCAGGGAATATTGCAGGGTTTATAAACAGTACACGACCTGGGTCAACAGATAAGCAACCCAATTGCATATTCGAAGCGTGCGAGGGAAAGCGTGTATTCGTATGTGCGATAAAATCAATAATTGTAAGGGAAGAGTTGCTAATCGATTACAATTTGAATCGCTTAGATACAAACACAGTTACTATGGGAGTGGTATGTACTATATACCATTTTATTATTATGTTTTTTTGGTAAGTCTATTGGTTTCATTTCGGTAATATTTTTTTTATATTTAAATTTTGTCACAGCGGGACATTGATCATACGGGGAAGGCTCCGACCCAGACCACAAATCGTGATGCATCTTCAGCGCTTCTACCTGACAAGTTTACCTCATTGTAATTGTACAAATTAGATACGAGCAAAATGTTTAATTATTATATTTTTTCATGAGTTTATTGGGTTAATTTCGAATAATGTTTTTAATATTCTTGTTGCAGTCCGCTAAACGGGCAAAGGCACCAGCAGTAGAGGAAAGCATCCATATGGAGGTGCAGTAACTATTATATGATGATGACAACATTTTTCGTAAACTCTGTGGATATGATGAGGAAGGCCCAAAAAAAATGCAATGAATAAATCCTTAAGTTGGTATTCATAGTGCCTCAAATAGATGAGATAAGATAAAGGGTTAAAATATTGACTAAAAGAGCACAAAACTTACAAGTAAGATGTCATGAGATTTTTAATTATAACATAAGTTCATTCATGGTTTTATATTTTGTACTCTTTTATGTCATGAACTAAAATATGTGTGTTGTTCTCACATGATTA